>PVHX01012675.1:0-58120 GCA_004024805.1 Geosciurus inauris
CTCCAGAACTGTAGGAGAATCAATTTGTGATGCTTTTAACCACCAAATTTGTGCTTATTTATTACAGCAGCCATAGAAACTAATACAAGAGTAGATGTTATTAATGTACATAGAAATACGTTTTGCTGTTGCTATTTAATAAGTTACAGTTTTCTTTTGTATTATGACATTTTCTCTATATAATTAGTAATCAACTTTTTTCTTCTTTTCTTAAATCTACCATCGCTGTTTTCTTTCAGTGTAATTTTCTGCATGGTCAAAAAGAATCAGCTTGTGTTCTTCCTGGAATTCTCCAGGAATTTTTCTGGAGTGACAGGCTTGTTATTTTGTGAATGTCACTTTGCTGTTCTATCTACTTTTGTGTATGATTAGAATATCCTGTCTTAAAATTTTTTAAATAGTAGTTTATGCTGATATCCCAATTTAGATGGAATACCACAGGACCCTTCCTTAACTTCCCCATTCTATATTTGTATCTCACTTTTCCCACAATGAAAACCCTAGTTCCCAGCCCTGTAACTATCTTTAGTCAGGATATAAAGATATAAAAGAAACTAGATCTTTGACACTAAGCCAGTGAACTGACTAACCGTGGATTTCTGTGTCCTATTGGGACTTCTTATGTGAGATAACAATTTTTTTTTATTTTTTTTTTAATATTTATTTTTTAGTTATAGGTGGACAGAATATCTTTATTTTATTTTTATGTGGTGCTGAGGATCGAACCCAGTGCCTCCCGCGTGCTAGGCGAGCACGCTACCACTGCGCCATAACCCCAGCCCCAACAATTTTTTTATTGTGGTAAAATATACATAAGATTTGCCCTTTTTAAAAATATTTTTTAGTTGCAGATGGACACAGTACCTTTATTATTTATTTTTATTTGTGCTGAGGATCGAACTCAGTGCCTCACGTGTGCCAGGCAAGCGCTCTACCATTGACCTACAAGCCCGGCCCCAACATTTGCCATTTGTAAGTGTCCAATTCGGTAGCATTGAATACATACACATTGTTGTACAGCCAGCTACACTTTTATCATCTTCCTAAACAATAACCCCACCTCTACCCCAATTTCTCTCTTTCCCAGTGCCTGACAACCCAGTTCTACTTACTCTGCATCTGGGTACCTCAATAATTAGAATCATGCATTATTGTTCTTTTGTGACTGGTTTATTTCATTTAGCATTAATGTTTTTAAGGTTCATCCATGTTGTAGCACAAATCAAAATTTCCTTCTTGAATACAACTCATCGTTGATATATACTGCATTTTGATTGCTTATTTATCTATCAGTAGACATTTCCATTGCTTCCACCTATTGGTTGTTTGACTAGTGCTGCTATGAACATTGTTGTTTAGATATTTGTTCAAGTCCAAGCTTTGAATTCTTTTAGTGTGTACCTGGAATTGCAGTTAGTGGATCATACAGTAATTCTGTTTAACTTTTTTAGGAACTTCAGTGTTTTCCATAGCAGCTACACCATTTGAAATTTCCACTACCAGTACACAAGGGTTACAGTTTCTTCACATCCTCTCCAACACTGATTTTTTTGTTTTTTAAAGTAGCTATCCTAATGTATATGAAATATCATCTCACTGTGGTTTTGATTTAGCATTTCCCTAATGGTTATTTATGTTGAGCATCTTTTGTCCTTATCCATGGTCTTGGCAATCATGTCAAAAATCACTCCAACCATGTATGTGAGTTTATTTCTGTATTCTACTCTGTTCCATGGTAGAATCCATTAATGGATTTTTCTAATTGGAATGGTTGCCCTGAGGATTTTGATAGAGATTTTATGGTCTTCTAATCTGTGAACATAGAATGTCTTTCCATTTAATGTGTCTTCAATTTCCTTTAGCAGCGTTTTTCACTTTTTCAGTATAGAAGTCCTTGGATAAGTTTATTCCTAAGTACTTTATTCATTGCAATGCTTTTGTAAATGGAATTGTTCTCCTAATTCTCTATTAAGGTTGTTCATTGTTGGTATATAGAAATGCAACTGATTTGGAGTGTTAATTTGTGTTTTTCAACTTTGTGAAGATAACAGATGACTTTATTGTTTAAGGACATTGCTAAAATGCTTAAAAATTCCTATCACCTGAAAATCTGGTGAGATCATGTTTGACCAACTTGGTACTGTACTGTACGTGTATATGTATAGTATAGCTGCTTGAGTAAGTTAGGTCCTATGTAGCCATGTATGGTAGCCATCTGTTAGCTGAATTTGTGTTGATACCCTTCTTAATTCTGTTTGTTTCCTTACTAATCACCAGTAGAGGACAAACTAAATTCTGGTTATCCAGCCAGCCATATGTTTTTGCCAGTTTCAGAGGGAATACTTGTTGCCATTTCGTTCTTTTTGATTCTACCCTTCTTACACCCTTTATCAGTATTCTTGTGGTTGGTTTCCACTGCTAGATGTGTAGTTGGATAGGTTTCACATCAGTGTATGTTTTGCTAATCCTGCTGCACAGCTGTAAGTACATTGTTAAAATGTTACTGTGCTCATTGAGTTTTGTATTGAGTCATTTTTCAAACTAAGTTTAAACTAATGGTTTGAATAGTTTTCGTGGCATTGAAGTTTTTTCAGAAATCAGGAGTGGTTACTAAAGAAAAAATATCCTGGAAATTGATGATGAGGATTGCTTTATCCAACAATTGAACTGAACCGTATGGCTAGGAAAACTACTGTGCATTTCCTATCACATTTATTCAAACATAGTCTTTTAAAGAACGTGTAAAGTGCCTTACTTAAACAAATAACTGTTGACTTCTGGTGGAGGATGGTGATCCAAGCTTATGTGTTAAAAACAAACAGACAAACACATGCTTAAATGACCAACAAGCATAATTGGGAGAGGTTAGTATCCTTGGAAACCCTGGAAGAGTGCCATAACTAAGCCAAAAAGAATTTGGCAGGAAATAGTACAAAGGAGAATTGTTGAGGGGCAACATTGCTGACTGTCTTAGTGTTCATCTATGTGCTTGAGAAGCCCTCTTGGGGGATAAGAAAAAGGACCTATGTTGAGTAGCGAGAGTTGGAATTAAAGGGTGCTCCATAGGGCAGTTGGTTGATGTAAGGTTTTTTATTTGGAAGCAGAAATTAAAAACTGCACAGCTTAGAACGATTCTAACCAAGGGGGAAATGACCAGCAGAAAGGAACTGGCTTACCCAAGCTGGTAGGAGAGAGACTCTTAGCTGTGAAGCACAGATTTGAAACTTCTTTGAAGCTGCCTTCTTTGATTTACAATACTACTTACTTCCTGGCCACATACTTATTACTGGATCTATAACTTGACCGAGAAGTATGATAGGCAGCCTCTAAGTTGGCTTCAGTGAATATTGCCTTATGGTATTCATCTCCTTGGGTGATTCTTTCCCCTTGGATCTGCAAGTGTGGCAGAAGTGATGGGATGTCTCTTATGAGATGAGGTTACAAAAAGCCTTTGGCTTGTGTTGGACTGCCTTCTTCACTTGCTGAGAGAACAGCTATAATTTTTGTGAGCTTCCCTGTGGAGTTCATATGGCAAAGAACCGATGTCTCTGGCCAGCAGCCGGTGAAGACCTGATGCTTGCCAGCAGCCACATGCATAAGTTTGGAAATAGATCCTTCTCTAGTCAAGCTTTGACATGACAGCATCTACCCAACACATTGACTGCAACCTTCTGAGAAACTAAATTGGAGATCCCAGCTTAGTTATATCTGGATTCCTGACCCATAGAAAATATGAGATAATAAATGTTTTGTTAGGCTGCTACCTTTGGGGTAATTTGTTAAGCTACAAGATACTTGAACTATATGGAATATAATAATGTAAATATTTTTCCTCCTAGGTCTGAAAGATTTGAACTTGGCTAAAGTTTTCTGATTGAACCCAGTAGGATTCCCAATATTATATAAACATGGGCCTTTCACTTTGAGGGTATATATACAAAATGATAGACACACAGATTCAGAAAGTGTAAAATAAATGACTAGTATGAGCAAGTGATTTCCTATGAAACAGACTTAACTGCTAAAAACAAGAAAAATTATTGAAATTTAAGGATCAATCACCATTTTCCAGGAGGCATTTGATAGAATTGGTAGAGCAGGAATGATTTGAGTGAAATGGGTGATTCTTAACTGCTAACTCTTGGAGACAGGAAGCAGCAAAATGTTAGAAATATTCCCGAAATATAAAAGGGGAAAAAAATGAAAAGTTTAACAAAAATGTAAGAAACACAAAATTTGTCCAGCATATAACAAAGTTCACTATAAGAGATCAGAGCAAACAGATAAAAGATAAAGTCAGAAAAACAGTGAAAAATGTTCCTAAGTCAAAGACAACAGATCAAAAGGCTCATGGAATGTTGCTGACATTTTATGAACACTTCTTTTTGCCAACTATCCAGCAAGTTGAAACTTATTTAATATTCCCTACCACCCCTCTGTGATAGGTCTTGTTAATATTATTCTTTTAACATATAAGTACAGACTGGGCAAAATAAAGGACATCTATACTTAGGAATAACAATGGATTTTTAAATTTTAGCATATAGAAATAGTGCATATATCCAGTGAAGAAGCAAGTTAGCTGCAAAAGAAAGTGTATTAGTTTAGGTATATGTTCTCTGTAATTAAATGCTAGGACTCTTCTGTCCAGTGTGGTGGCCATGAAGCATGTGTGGCTCTTAACCTTTACTTTAGTTAAAATTAAATAAAGTAAGTTCATTTCCATTGTCATGAAGTTGGACAGTCCTGTGCTAAAAGATGAGATAGAGAGGCATACAAGAAACTCTGAGGGAAAATTATTTATAACCTAAGAATGCTAACTAGGTGAAGTTGTCCTTTACCTAGGCAGGGTCACAAAATGGCATTTCTTTATGCTTTCAGTGACTCAAAAGAATATCACTCAGGTACTTTTCCTGGCGGGGGTGGAGAATGGGGGGTGTGTACTACTTTCAGTATATCCAGCAGAGAAGTTAGCATGATGAGTCAGTCGCAAAATTGTTTTAACTCTTTCCATCCTGTTTCCCAGAATAGCTCAAGGAATATAAAAGTAGGGGAAAAGCTTCATCTGTGGCAGACAAATTTCCTTTATAAGACAAATTTCAGACTGTCAGAGCGGTGCCTTTATTGATGACTCCTCTTTGGAAAAATTATCTTTGCCTGGCTTCCAGAAATATTCTTTCTACCTCACCAGCAGTTCCTATGCAGTCATCTCCTTGCCTACCTGGTTAGTCTTCAGCTATTAAATGTAAGCAAGCTCAAGCCTTAATCCTCAGACTAAATTTTTGGTTTTCTTTGTTTACCCTCACTCAGGAGTAAATCACCTTTAAATGTCAAATGTCTTCAATAAACTGATGATATCCTGATTATATCTTCTTTTCCCTAAATGGCTTTCTAGTTATCTAGTTTCTACTGTATGACATTTCTACTTGCATGTCCAGTCAGAATCTACACCAAAGATGTGAAAATGGGAAATTTAGTTCTCTTTTACTCCAGACATGCTCTTTCTCATGTCTCTTTCAGTTAATGGCACTGCCTTTCTCCTCCTTGGGCTTGGTTTTACAACCTTGGAACTATCCTTTGACTTCTATCCCTCTAGTTCTGGCAGTTCCATCTGTAGAATGTGCTCTGAAGTCATTTGTCTGTGACTATCATCTAGTCCTGACCATTCTCATTTCTTGCTTAGGCTATAGTAGTAACTTAAGAAAATGGTTCCAGTTTTGTACTTGTTCATACAACTGATAGTCACTTTATTTTTTATTATTTTTGGTACTGGGGATTGAACCTAGAGGTACTTAATCACTGAGCCACATCCCCAGTCACCTCCCTTTTTTTTTTATTACTATTTTTAAAAATTTTATTTAGAGACAGAGTCTTGCTGAGTTACATAGGGCCTCACTAAGTTGCTGAGTCTGGCTTTGAACTAGTCTTCCTGCCTCCTACTCCCTCCCCTCCCCCCTAGGGCTTCTTGATTACAGGTGTGCATCACTGTCCCTGGCCTGATAGTCACTTGAAAACGTAAATTAGAAACTGGTGGCTTTTTTTTTCTCCTTTTTTTTCACACTTAGAACAACCCACAGTCCTTTCTCCAGGGCCTACAATGCCGTATACAGTCTGGCCTTGGCCAGGTGCTCTACTCTCACTTTCATTTCTCTTACTTTATGCTTATCTTCTTGACTTTCTTATTTTTATCAGGTTTGCCAGCTTATCTTCTCCTTAGTCTTTCTGCGTTCCTTTAACACATTTAGTTGGCTTATCCCCTCCTTTCCTCTCTCCCTCTCGCCCTTGCCCTTATTTAAGTTTGGCTTCTGCCTAAGTAACCTCCTTGAAGAGGCTTTCTCTTCTCTTTTTGTCTATATTTTTAGAGGACTACTTGACATATTTTGTATTTATTCACTGGTTCATAGTTTCTTTCCATCACATTAATATAAACTCCATGAAGACAGACATTTTTGTCTGTTTTATGTACCCACTCCCACAGTTCTGGGAATTGAACCCAGGAGTGCTCTGTTTCTGAGCTACATCCCAACCCTTTTATTTTATTTTTGAGACAAGGCCTCACTAAGTTGCCCAGGTAGGTCTTGAACTTGTAATCTTCCTGCCTTAGCCTCCCATGTAGCTGAGATTATAAGCCTGTGCCACCATGCCTGGCTCTCCTGTTTATTCTTGTATCCCAGCACTCAGGAATAATGTCTAGTACATAATGCTTAGTATATTATTTGTCTAAGAAAGCAAAATAGACTAGGGATGTGGCTCCTTGTAGAGCATCTGCCTAGCATGTATGAGGCCCTGGGTTCTAGCTCCAGCACCATTTAAAAAAAAAATACAGGGCATGGTGGCACACGCCTTTAATCCCAGCACTTTGGTAGGCTGAGATAGGAGAATTGGGAGTTCAAAGCCAGCCTAAGTGACTCAGTGAGACCCTGTCTCTAAATAAAACAGAAAACAGGGCTGGGGATGTGGCTCAGTGGTCAAGTGCCCCTGAGTTCAATCCCTGGTACCAAAAAAAAAAACAAAAAACACAGATGAGCACAAATAATTTATTGAACTAACATTCTTTTCCTTTAGAAGTACATAAGGCATTCCTTTTTGTTAAGACTTTTGGTGAAATCGTCAACATACTCTTTTGGATTGATTAAGTATGTACCGTTTTTCTTTAACCTGAAGTTGCACCTGACATTTAGATGCTATAAAATAGTACTTACAAATATCTACCTATCGGTAATGTACATCCAGCCAGCATGAGTACCTGGATGTTATTCTTGGTTTTCACGTTAGCCCCCGTACTGTGTCAATTATCAAGCCTTGTTTTGTATGTATATTTTAAAATTTGTTCAATTCTGTCCCCTTTATTTAATTTATTTTTTATACTGGAGATTAACCCAAGGGCACTTTACCACTGAGTTCTTTTTAGATATAATCTTCTGCTGAGACTGGCCTTGAATTTGGGATCCTCCTGCCTTGGCCTTCCAAGTAGATGGGAATACAGCTACTGCTCCTTGCTTGGCTACCTCTGCTTTAGGGTTTTTTTCAGGGATGGGTGGGTTTTGAAGGTTGAACCCAGGGGTGCCTAACCACTGAGCAACAGCCCCACCCCTTTTTTATGTTTTATTTAGAGAGACAGGTTCTGGTGAGTTGCTTTAGGGCCTCAGCCTCCCGCACCACTGGGATTAAAGTTGTGTGCCACTGTGCCAGGCTTTCTTTAGTTTCTTCATCTGTTAAGTGGGTATATTAATACAACCAGCTTTATCTAGGTTGTTGTCTGTGAGGATCAAATACTAACATGGGGAGTACATTTTTAATGTTGCTTGCTACTGATAATATTGCATTTTACTGACTCAGATCACTATTGTTACTTACCAGAGTTCTGGAGTAACTCCAGATTGGTCTCCAGTTGTTTCCTCTGCTTCCTCTCAATTCCCAGTTCTCTTCACTTCAGTTTGAGTAATCCAAGGCACACATTTCATTGGGTTATTCATAGTTAAATCTCCCCAATAAGCTGCCTTTTGCCGTTGTAATAATGTCTATAGCATTTTTTATAACATACCTAAAAATCTGCAGCCCTTTCGTCTAAATATTCTGCCACTTATCCAGTTTGTGGGGAAGCTAGGAAGATCCTAAAACAAAATAAATTTGTGTTGGTGTGACTACCAAGACAGATGGACAGTGAAGTATATTCTGAGTCTTATGGCATGGCCATAATAATCATAGGTTAAATATTTTAGGCAGGTTATTAATAATTGGATACCATTTCTTGTTATAGAATTTTCTCGATAAGAAATAGATACAGGACCTTTATGTAGTACTACTTTGGATAATCTTCATGAGAAACATATTTGATAGGGCGCTAAACAACTTTATTTGCTTTGTGGAATTATTTATGAGCCAGTTAAAAGTTGGTGAACATCTAATCATGATGATAACTAACTTTAGTTTTAGTATGGTCAATTTATAGCTCTTCCTTCTAACTTATATAGCAGTTATACACCCAGGCTTATTGTCTTTTAGACTCAACGTATTAGCAACTTTTTATCTTTCTGTTCTTTGTTGCAGGAGGGTATGGTTCCATTCCATTTTATCCAAACATGATATCAGATTATCCAGGAACAAGTTATAAAGAAGGGAGACTGGTTCCAGAACACATCTCTGGAAATTACCCTATGGACCCTGACCCTCATGGCAACATTACAATGTAGGTTCTATCTAAGCAATGATAGCTAGTGGTCTTTGTTGAGCTGATCACATGACATGTTCTTGTTTACCGAGTCAGGTTGAGGAAAGGCTATTATTATAAAGGCCAGTAGCACTTATTTTATTCCTTAAATACATGGTACTTGGAATCATAGTAAAGTTAAGGTGGTGTTCTAGCCAAGAGACACACAGTATATGATCCTTTCTGAGGCCTCTATGAGTCTACATGCAAAGAGGCAGCAGAGCAAGGCAACTAATACTTGTCGCTTGCTTGGGCCTTAGCCTGGGACTCCCATGAGCTAAACTAGACCATTTGGAGAGCTTTACCTGGGCTAAATTGACCCAAAGCCTAGAAACAAGTCATTTGTTTTGGCTTTCAGTAGCAAAGTCCAAATGCCACAGATGTCCACTTAACCACTATGCTTATACCATGTACATCATACAAGGCTTATTTCTTAACATTTATTCCTTATTTAGCCCACAATGCAACTCTGAGAAGGGTTTTTAAAGATGAGGAAACAGTCTTTAAGAAGCTGAATTACTTCTTAAGGTCATACAGACAACAGTGAAGTGGGATCCCTGATGTGGTCTGACATCAGGGTATTTCCTGTGCGAGTTCCCTACAGATGTGGCCCTGAGAATGTGTTACAGCTGTGCTCAGATGAAGGGGTGCTCTGAGCCCTTGAGAATGGGTGCCTGAGTGGGACCTGGGCAGCCACAAGCAGCTTTATCTTACCTTTATAGTGTACCATACAAACATTGCATTCTGTATACTCTATAACATGAAGAAGGTGGGAACACACTGACCTGCTGCTGCACTAAAAGTAAGAGGAGGGAACTTCTGCCCTCAGCTACCTACCACTATCCTACTTTCAGCCTCTCAGGTACAGGAAGAATGTCCTAATCAGTGGCAACTGGGAAAAGTGTGAAGAGGGAGTCACAGGAGTCTGTTGAAGTGAGAGGAAGAAATGTTTTGGGCCTGCTTCCCAGGAGCAGGTGAATAGATTAAGCCTTTTTCACTTATGAGGAGGGAGAAATTCCTAAAGGGATGGCACAAACTTGACTTGCTCTTCAGGGTGACATAATAAAACATTCTTAAATCTTGAACATACCACATAGTTGTGGGAGGAATATCTTGACCTTGGGGGAAAAAAATAACAAGAACTTCGAGCTCCCTCTAGAGGTCCACAGTGGTAAAAGCATTGTAGAGGTCTACAGGGAAATAACTGTACCCTTTTCCTTTAGCCAGAAATTAACATTTATAAATGCATTATCCCTAAAAACTGTTTTCTTACTTCGGAGAGAAATGAGCCTTTGAGGAGAAATTTGAGTTAATCATTCTAATTAGCTGTGGGGCCAGTGAAAATATCATGAAAATGAATCATGTGTCAAAACAAAATAGCATGTTTCTTAATAAGAACTCTAGTGTTGAAACAAAGGAAAATCAAAATGAGAATCTGATTTCTATACTATTACATACCAGAATACTTCGAGGGTTCATCCTTATATTGAACAGACAAAGGTGATCTGTATATCTGTCATGTTCTCATCCCTACCTCCCCAACATCTGAAAAGAAAAGAACAAGTACTAGATTAATAGGAAATGCAAGTTGCAGTCTTAGGTGAAAACATATAGGTAAGCTAACACATATAGTTTTTTAATTTTTAAAACCTCAGCTGATTACATGAAAAGTCTATTGCAGGACAGAAATCTTAGTGATAGTTAGATGTTCCAAGGAATTGGTTATGGGTTTAATCTTTACTATAGTTATTTTTAAATATATATATTTTTTAGTTGTAGACAGACATAATACCTTTTTATTTTTTTAATGCAGTGCTGAGGTTCAAACCCAGTGCCTCACATGTGCTAGGCAAGCGCTTACCACTGAGCTACAACTCTAGTCCTGGAGTTACTACTTTTGTTCTTGGTATATTTATACTGATCTTCAGAACTCACAGAGTTCAGTTCTTAAAAATTAGTATGAGGGGCTGGGATTGTGGCTCAACGGTAGAGCGCTTGCCTTGCATGCGTGAGTCACTGGGTTCAATCCTCAGCACCACATAAAAATAAATAAAGATATTGTGTCCATCTACAACTAAAAAATATTTTAAAAAATTAGTATGAAACTATAGAATGAAGGACTAAATAATGTTTGTGGTAATATTGAGTATGTTGAAATTCTAGAAATGCTAAAAACAAAAAAAACAAAGGATGAGAGCTGTGAAAGGGATTCAGTAACCAACCTGAAAGAGTTTTCAGTGGCCAAATCTGGAACAATTTGAACACAGTAAATGCATAGTATTAGATTATAACCTACAGTGTGAAATAAATATCCATGCATTCATACTGATGAATGAATGAATGAGGAAGAAGAGATAAATTTCAAATATGAAAGAATTTCAAATAATTTATGTAGGTACTCCCCCTCAAACAGGCGATGCTTAAAACCCTTCCTTCCTAAAATAAATAAATAAATAAAACCCTCCCTTCCTAGGATGTGGACTGTGCTTAGCAATTTCCTTCCAGAGTACATTATATTGGGAGTGGATAACGATGGAGAAAACTGACAAAGGGTACCTTGACCAGATAATATGGATTATTTTCAGTAAATCATGTAAATAGGATGAGGATGTACCCTTAATAATGCTGGATATAAATGGTCCTCTGCTCTGGTCTTTCTGTCAGTAATCTGTAATTGTATCACAGGGATGGTAGAAAGCATGTGGATGTCCCAAATTGAGGTACATACTTCAAAGTCTCTGACCAAATCTTAGTCCTCAAAGCTGCTGAGGTCATCAAAAACAAGGAAAGTCTGAGAAACTCACAGATGAGCGGAAGTTAAGGAGATAATGATGACTAAATGTAATACCCTGGATGAGAACCCAGAAGTATAGAATACTAGGGGAAAACTAGTGAAATGTGAGTAAACTCTATAGTTTATCTAATAGTAATGACCAGTATTGGGTCCTTAATTGTGACAAATGTAACATAGTAATGCAAGATATAAACAGTGGAAAAAACTAGGTGAAGGGATATATACAGGAATTTACTGTACTATCTTTGCAACTCCTATAAATCTAAGACTATGCTAAAATAAGTTTACAGAGAAAAATTCATCTGGTTAACTTTTAGGCTGTGTAGCTTTTATTCCATGATGTTTTAAAAATGGTGAAATCTTCTGTTGTAGTCTATATATTACTACTTACAGCACAGTAATTTCTAACTTTTCTTTATAAAAGTGAGAAAAGACCTGCTCTGGTTGGAGTGTGATTTATATCCCAAGAGTTTATTTTAGAAGCTTGGTTCCCAGAGCCTTGTATCCTTTATGTGTTGGCACCTAGGGCAGGGGGCATCGTGTGTATTTTTAACTTGCACAAGGCCCTGGGTTCAATCCCTAGCACACCTTCTCTCTATGGAGAGCAAGAGGTGGAGCTTCGTGGAGGTCCTTAGGTTATAGGGGGCATGTCCTTGGAAGAGAGAGTAACACAGAGCCCATCTCAAACAGAGCAGTGTCCTGGTGGATGATGCAGGAATCTGTAACACCAGTGTTTCTTCTGCAGCAGTGCTGCTTTCTGCTAGAGCAGAACGTGTTCTGCTTCATTATCTCCCTTCCATTCCGGTTTCATCATTGACTGACTTGTAACTTACTGAAAGTATTTTTCACTAAGAACCATTGTTCATGAATTCTGGGTTCTCTAGTGGATATCTGTGGTCATAGGTAGTTTTGCAGCTTTTGCCAATGTGTTGTCCCTTCAAGTCATTTTAAGTTTCCAAATTAGAAGTTTGCTAGTAAGAACATGTTACTTTTCTCTGGGCCTCATTTGCTTTTATTCTTCCTCATGTGTTTTGGTTTAAGTGTCTGGATAATACATTTGCTCTGTGAAAGATAAATACTCTGAAAACAGACATCTGTCCATCTATCTGCAAAGAGATTTGTAAGTCATACAAATTAATTGACTTAAAGCAGAGCTGTAACTTTATCTTGTGTCTTGTTGGTTTTTCAATTAATGAAAAACCAAGGCTTAGGGGAAAGAGGTGAAAAGGAGTGGCAGGTTTCAGGAATAATTAGGGCAAAAGGGTATTGGCAGAGAAAGAACATTTGATATTTCATATTTTCTAACTCTGTAGAGAATTTAAAGACATTAGCATTTTTATGCATTGACAATTTTTTTGGATTATTTTAGTAGTTTAACTTCGGGACATAATGTTTCAAGAGTATTGAATGCTTCATAACACATCCAGAGAAGATTGAATGCCAAGCAGTCCTTTAAAAACATGATAATCCTTAGAGGACCCTTGAAGGTTTTAAATCAGGAAAGAAGTGTGTAACAAGTAAGTAAAACATCAGATTAGGATTTTAGAGTGTCTGGGATGAGATTCCAGTATCAGGATTGTGTTCTTTTCCTCAGGTATAGTTTACACACTGTGAAATTCACCCTTTTTAGTGCTCAGTATTTCAAGCTTTCACAAAAACATGGGTACTACCACAATCAAGACCAAAGCCATTCTGTCACTATAAAAAGTTCCAGGCCCCATTGTAGTCAGTACCCCACCTGTAAGAGAGTTCCAGTAATTCCACACAGCACTAGGTATTAACCCCCTGTTTTTCTTTTCATGTTAGTATTTGAAAAGCATGTAATGATACCTCATTACTTTATTCTCTTTGTGAAGATTATCAAGGTTACTTTTGTGCTAATGACTATCATATATTTGTTACCTGGTCTCCCTAAGCTTTGGTAACTGCTCTGTAATTCCTTGTTTATTTTACTTTATACAAATAGTATCAAACATGCTTTGTAACTTTTTATAAAAACCCAGTGGCATATTGTAGACAATGTTCTAGATGAAAATAGATCTGTTATTTTTTGTTCTATGTACAAGTATACATGGAAGCCTTTGTTAAAATACATACTAAAATAATAGTGGTTCTCTTAGAAATGGATTAAGGGTGATGACTGTCTTTTTTCTATGAAATTTATTTGTAAAGTTTTTAAAGTTAATTTTAAAGACTCATGGTAACCCCATTACTATAAGTGATCCTACAAAAATTGCTTGTATATATCTGATAACTAATTTTTAATTTGCATGAATTTGCTAAGAGACTGTTACCTGTGGTTATGTTTCAATGGTGGGATTTCAAAGTTTTTGTTTTTCTTTCCTCTTTTATAAATTGGTTAGTTTATAGAGATCATTGTATTGTTTTAAATACTTTGATTGCAATACCATTTTTTGTCTTTTCCCTAAAAATTATAAAGGTACCAAGTGGTTGGTTAGAACCAATGTGGTTATTGATCTTTAGCTAATTTTATTAATTATTAGAGAATGTGGTCTTTAAATTTTATAATTGGAATTCTTTGAGTTTTTCTATGGCTAAATGTATGAGATTTTGCTTTTTGCATACCTTTCTAGAAGAAATGTACGTTTTCCATATTGGTATGAATTTTCTGTGTTTGTCATTTATATTTTCAGGTGTCTGTCCCTTTTTCCTCCCTAGTCCTATCCACTTTTCTGCCCTTGTTTAATCTGTGAGTCGTGAAGAGGGCTATGGTAGTCTTCTAGATTTTTGTCAGCTCTATTCTTAATAATCCTAAAATTATCAAGTAAAAATCTTTGGGCTTAAATATTTATGACTTGAATTTTTTAACTATACCTTTAATTGATACATAAATATTAGGAAAGACATTTGTACCATTAAATTCTTCTTTTAAAAAATTTTATCAGTCATTGGGGACATTAATGGTGTTTACGAGGCATGGTCCAAGTGTGACAGATTGCAGGACCATTTTTGAGCAAAAAAAAATAAATTTGTTCCTTGGTCTTCATGACTTAGAATATTCTTAACAAATATTAATGATGCTGGAAAAACTTGTTAATTTTCTAAACCTGAAATCAAAATCCATATTATTAGTATATTATATTATCAAAGGTTTCTTTGAAGTTAGCAGAGGGCATAGGTTTAGTAGCTGTACTGTACCTTAACTGTGTAAACAAGGGAAGATTACATTTTAAGTATTGGAATTTTACACAAAGTTCTTCACAATTTTGCAAAGTCACATCACTAACATAAGACTGCTAATGGGTTTTCATTTGTCACTACTGCATGCCAGTGTAAGTTTGCACTTAGAATATCTATCTTTTAACCCCTTTGTGTTAGTTGCCTTACATAGTAGAGAGCAGAGTGTCATCTTGCTTGAGCATTTACATTATTGGTTGTCATTTTTTCAAATATTTCCCGTTTTTTTCCACCCAGTGCTATAGGATGCGTATGTTAGAAGACTTGATGTCATCATGTCATCTCACAAGTTAGGATTTTTTCCCCCCTCCCTTTCTGTTTTGATTTTATAGCTTTGTCTTCACGATCATCTTTTCTGGTCTAATATCTGATCTGCTAATCCTCATCACTATATCTTCATATCTTTCATTTCCAACTAATTTTTCATTTGTTGTAGTCTTTTTTGGCAGTTCTGGGGATTGAACCCAGGGCCTGGTGCATGCTAGGCAAGTGCTGTGCCCTAAACCACATCTCCAACCTGCCTTTTTTGTCTTTTTTCTCTTTTATTTTGTCATGTTCATGTTTTATTCTTGAGCATATGGAACATATTTCCAGTAGCTGTCTTAGGTCCTTGTCTGCTAGGGCATCATTTTTCCCATTTCAGATTCTGTTTCTGTTGGGTGTACTTTTGGTAGTAGTTCATATTTTCCTGCCTCTTCACATTACTAATAATTTTAAATACGGTGCCAGACATTGTCAATTTATGCTGTTGAATATTGGATTTTCTTTCTTTTTTTAAAAATTTAATTATTTTATTTAAATGCGTTTCAAGTCATAGTACATATATAGAACTCAATTTTTCTATTTCTCTGGTTGCAAACCAGATAGTCACATTTGTGTCTTCATACATGCACCAAGGGTAGTGATGACAATCAACCATCATTACTATACCCATTCCCCTTTCCTTCCTCCCCCCTCCCCCCTCCCACATCCATAGTTCCTCCATTTCTCCTATGTTCCCCATTCCCACCCCCCTTAAGTATCATCATCCACTAATCAGAGAGACCATTCGGCATTTGGTTTTTTGGGATTGGCTTACTTCACTAAGCATAATGTTCTCCAATTCCATCCATTTGCCTGCAAATGCCATAATTTTATTCTCTTTTATTGCTGAATAATATTCCATTGTGTAGATGTACCACAGTTTGTTTATCTATTCATCTATTGAAGGGCATCTGGGTTGCTTCCATAGTTTTGCAATTGTGAATTGTGCTGCTATAAACATTGAAGTGACTGCTTTACTGTAGTGTGCTGTTTTTAAATCTTTAGGGTATAGGTCCAATGGCTGGACCAAATGGTGGTTCCATTCCAAGTTTTTAAGAAATCTCCATACTGCTTTCCAGATTGGTTGCACCAATTTGCAGTTCCACCAGCAATGTTTGAGTGTACCTTTTTCACCACATCCTCACCAGCACTTATTGTTGCTGGTATTTTGGATAGCTGCCATTCTGACTGGTGTGAGATGAAATCTGAGCGTAGTTTTGATTTGCATTTCTCTAATGGCTAGAGATGATGAACATTTCTTCATATATATATTTATTGATTGTATATCTTCTTCTGATAGGTTTCTATTCAGCTCCTTAGCCCATTTATTGATTGGGTTGTTTGTTTTTTTGGTGTTAAGTTTTTTGAGTTCTTTATATATCCTTGAGATCAGTGCTCTATCTGATGTACGTGTGGCAAAAATTTGCTCCCAGAATGTATGCTCTCTGTTCACCTCTTTGATAGTTTTTTTTGCTGAGAAGAAGCTTTTTAGTTTAAGTCCATCCCATTTATTGATTCTGGCTTTTATTTCTCGTACTATAGGAGTCTTGTTTGAGTTCTTCTTTTCCTATTTGTATCCCTTTAATTTCCTTCGCGTGTCTGATTGCTCTGGCAAAAGTTTCAAGGACTATATTGAATAGGAGTGGTGAGAGAGGGCGGCATCCCTGTCCTGTTCCCGTTTTTAGAAGGAATGCTTCCAATTTTTCTCCATTTAGGATGATGTTGGCCTTGGGCTTAGCATATATTGCTTTAACAATGTTGAGGTATGTTCCTGCTATCCCTAGTTTCTGTAGTGTTTTGAACATGAAAGGGTGCTGTATTTTGTCAAATGCTTTCTCTGCATCAATTGATAGAATCATGTAATTCTTACCTTCAAGTCTATTGATGTGATGGATTACGTGTATTGATTTCTGTATGTTGAACCAACCTTGCATCCCTGGAATGAACCCCACTTGATCATGGTGCACTATTTTTTTATATGCTTTTGTATGCGATTTGCCAAAATTTTATTGAGAATTTTTGCATCTATATTCATCAGGGATATTGGTCTAAAATTTTCCTTTTTTGACGTGTCTCTGGTTTTGGAATCAAGGTGATACTAGCCTCATAGAATGAGTTTGGAAGGGTTCCTTCTCTTTCTGTTGAATATTGGATTTTCTTCTAGCACATAGTTAAATTACTTGGGTTCAGTTAGATCCTTTTGAAGTTTGATTTTAAGGTTTGTTAGGAAAGCTCCACATAGGCCCAGATCCATGTTTAGCCAAAGATTCTCAAGGTAGATCCCCTTAACTCTCTGTACAGTGTCAATCCTTGGGGTTACTCTGCCCATCCCATCTAGCTACTTCAGCTTTCTCGAATTCCTAGTTTCTGTTTCCACAACCCAGTGAGGTTATTGGTCTCTGGATTCTTCTGACTCACTGCCTTGTCCTGGAGGCTCCTTCCAGGCAGTAAACTGGAATGCATATTAGGGCTCACTTTCTGTTCATCTCCTGTGGGCTCGCAGGCCTATACTCCATGTTGCCCATTTTCTGAAAGGACTTGTTTCCTGTGTTTTGTTCACTTTTCTTCTGATTCAAAAATAGAGGAGACTGATTACCTGGTTGAAGCCTTAAGCTTTATGGGAAATAAATTGTTTTGTAAAAAAATAAAAGATTCAGGCTCGCCAAAATAAGTGTATTTCCTTCCAGACATGAAAGTTAACTTCTATTAGAACAGCACTCTGGTTGGGGCTGACAGTGTAGCTGTGTAGTAGTGTGTGTGCCTGTTTTTATTTTTAAAAAGAAGAGGCTTTAAGTATTTACTAGTTCTTTATTTCTTAGAATTTATTTCATAGTTGTTTATTTGGTTTATTATACTCCTGGGGCCAATATAGGGCTCACTTTATTGGTTAACTATTCATCTATTGTGGCTGCATTTCTTTCTTGAAAGCCTCTTTTTTTTTAAAATATTTTTTTAGTTGTTGATGGATCTTTATTTTATTCATTTATTGTTTATATGTGGTGCTGAGGATCGAACCCAGTGCCTCACGCATGCGAGGCAAGCGCTCTGCCACTGCGCTACAGCCCCAGCCCTTGAAAGCCTCTTTTTTTTTTTTTAATTTATTTTTTAGTTGTGGGTGGACAGAATATCTTTATTTTATTTTATGTGGTGCTGAGGATCGAACCCAGTGCCTCCCGCATGCTAGGTGAGCACGCTACCACTGCGCCATGACCCCAGCTCCCTTGAAAGCCTCTTTAGGAGGGTAGAATTTAGAGTGTGTATACGCCCAGTGCCTTGAAGGTAGGTAGCAGGTGCTGGATTAAGTACTCAGGACTTTACTGTAGGAACAGGCAGTAGTTGCTTGTGGTCATTAGTAAGTAGTATAAAGATGTTATTTGATTTTAAATATTATAGTAGTGTTATAAAGGTTAATAATAGAATTGTATATGAATATTGAACACATATGTATATCATGGTTGTACATATGCCTGTAAATTGTTTTCTTTGACATGAGTTCAGTATGTCTTTGTATCCACACAAACTATATTTGTTAATGTCAGTGTCTAGATGCACAAGCAAGGATTGACATTCTCTGTAAATGGCCAGATAGTAAATATCTTCAGTCCATCCAACTACTTGTAGGTTGAACCAGATCATAATAAAACATTTACAAAAGCGGGCAGTGGGCCATAGTTTTCCAGCCTGTGACTATGGGTTACTCTTATATTTCTTATTAACTTTTTTTAAAATATATATGTAGTTCATTACAATTGTAATCATGTCTGTACATGATTAGTTTCATTGAAATCATTTATTTGGAACATGATTCTCAAATGGAATTTATAAAATCAATGAGCATCTCTGTAAAGTATACCACAACTCTCGAGCTGAAGGATTTAAAGAATGTCAAGGCTAATAATAATCACTGTCACTTAATGTACAGTACTTATTGCTAGTTATTATCATTTCTATATACTATCTACACATGTTTCACTTGTCTGAGTTTTAACATGAGATTAGTATGTATTTGAGCCCTTGGCTATCTGTGTCCTGTTCTGTTTATTACGGCAAAAAGAAAGAGAAGGTAGGTGACAAAAAGGGATGCCTGATGAGGTAAAAATAGACCAGTAATGCTGCTGTTGTCATTGTCACCACCACCAACAGATACTATTTCACCCCCAAAAGAAGGTAAAAAAAGAAAGATTTGGAAGAAATAAAAGTTCCATTCTGTTCAATACTTTGTAAAGTTCTTGGTTTAAATTATATAAACAAAATTTTACACTACTTTCTTATCAAAATTTGATTATGCCTTTTAAATGCTGCTTTCATGTTGAAAAATTTGGAAATTAATGTTTCTAAACTCTCCATGGGTTAACTTAAATCCATAGCAAGGCACTTGACTAGTGTTCTAAAGGGGGGTTCTGTTTATTAACCATACTAGAATATTCTTTCATGAGATTAATATAGGGTGGATTTTATTTTCCATTGTAAAATATTCCCCCGCTTCTTTTTATAATACTAGGGATCATTAAAGACAGGGTCTCACTGAGTTGCTTAGCACCTCACAGTTGCTAAGGCTGGCTTTGAACTTGGGATTCTCCTGTCTCAGCCTCCCAAAGTGCTGGAATTACAGGCATAAGCCCAGCTAACTTTTTATTTTTTTAATCTTTCTAGGAAAGATTCTCCTTTTCAAAGTTGTTCCTTTTTCTTTGCTATTTTATTGTTGGTGGTTTGTGAAGACTCAGTTGATGTGTCATACTGGGCCAAGCATCAAGTTCAGTTTAAGACTCTTAACAGAGTTGTGTCATTGTTTGCGTTTTAAAAACATTGTATATAGTTGCTTAAGGTGTTCTCAAGTATTAGTAATTTTCATTATTGATTTATATTTTCAGTCTAATCCTGTGTATCTAACAGTTTTCTGTTCAAATGTTCAGAATTCTAAGTATGTTCTGTTTATTAACTTTTGAAGATACAATTTGAATGTATGACTATTAGAATTCCATCTGGAATTATTTTTACATTTAAAATTTCACCCTCATTCTAGTAATATCTGCCTTAAAATTTTTATAAACCATTTTTGGGTATGGGGGAATGGCTTAGTGGTAGAGCATTTGCCTAGCATGCCTTGAAGCCCTGGGTTTGATCCTCAGCACCCAAAAAGCAAACAAAACCACAAGTTTATCCAAAATATATAGTAATGAAATTAGCAAGATAATTATTATTATTTGATGATGGTCGCACAGAATGTTGCAGAAGTTGTTGATATCTTTGCATTCACAAATTTTAGTGAAATATTAATAAACCATTAATTTGTTCATTGTGTTTCTGTTTATTAAAATAGTTTTAAGTTGGTTACTCTGAGGAATTTTTTTCTTTTTTGGTGGTTGCAAATATACATGAAAGAACTTAAAATTCATTGTTGGTGAGTTGATACATAGACCTGGAATATGTCAGGAAACATGCACAGCTCTGAAGCTAGTGAATTGGAAAACAAACTAATGTCTTTTGTTTTTGTTCTGATTATACAGCAGATATAATTTCTACAGTAGAATTTAATCATTCTGGAGAATTACTAGCAACAGGAGATAAAGGTGGTAGAGTTGTCATCTTTCAACAGGAGCAGGAGGTAAGTGTTTAAAGTTTAATATTGATTTTCAGTTCCATCTTAACTGAAGCTTGTGATGCACTGGAGAAGCTCATCAAAGGATGTTGGAATATTTAAGAAGAGGTGTTTGTTTATTAAGTAGAATATTAAATATATAGTTCTGGTTCTCTTAGCTTTGTGTGTATATGTATGTGCGTTGTTTCGCTATAAAAACACAACAGCTTTAATTGTAAAATGATTTGGTTAGAAAAGAGAGTGGAGTGGTTGAATAATCCAAGATTTTAACCAGTTTAGAAGCCTTGGCCCTTGGTTTTCTCCTAAAATTTCATAAAGCAAATTTGCTTTGACTTCTTCTCAGTACTTAGTTTGCTTTATGTAATTGGGAGTGGGAGGCTTCTCTTTAAAAGAAAAAGTAGCTCAATTATTTTGATGTTAGTTCATACTCATACTGTTAGTATGTGATTTAAATGTAAAGGTTTAAATGACAGTTGTACGCATATGCATGTAAATAATTTATAAGGGCAGTGCTAGCTTTTTGTGAGTTGATTGGATATTGTTTCCTTTCCTCCTTGAAGAAAGGAATTTATCATTATAGAATCTACGATTAAAGTGCATTTTTGCTTTTTTCACCTTAGGCACACTGATTGACAGGGTCTTTCACTAAAATTTTATGCTAAACAAAATTTGTCACACTGGATTTTCCCCAACTCTCCCTCTATTTGTAGATTAGAGTTTAACTTTTAAAATTAATTGTTATGAAACATCTGCCCCTGTCTATCTATAATATTAAAAAAGAATTTAAAGTAATGTGGATAAATAATAGGGTTTTACAAATAGATGTCTAAATCAACACAATTAGGTTTTAAAGGATTGTGAAATTCCTTAAATAAGCAAAGAATCTAGTAATAATACTACTACTTTGCACTTCTATAGCGCCTTTGACCTGAGGATCTCAAAGTGCTTTACAAACACTAATGAATTAATCCTCACAACACCCCAGTGAGGTAGGTAATTTAATTTTAAAAGAAATGATTAATAGTGTCTGATTAGAAGATGCACAAACACTAAATATGTCTCCTTTTATTTTTTCATTTAATTTTTCTGGTTGGAAGAAAGTAAGATAAGTAAGACTCAAACTTTGCTTGACAAAGAATGGTCTGGTGGGAAGGGGGTAATTAGTTTTCTGTTACTGTTTTCAAGGAACTAAAAACTTGACCATAAAAATCTTGAAATACTGAAGGGTTGAAATGGGACCTTAGAGGTCGCTACAATTTCCCTTTATTACAAATGAGAAAGTCAGGATTTAAATAGAATATCCAGAAACCAGAACAACTGACATGCTGTCTTTTCAATGTTTTTTGCTGCCTTTTGTGTTAGATAACCAAAATGTAAATGTTAATTTTGTTCTAGTTTAGAGCAGGCAGTCCCATAGACATTCTCTGCCCTTGAATGTATTTTTTATTAAAAGTTAATGGCTCTCTATACTTAGCCTTTGTTTTAAAGAAAAGAGTTTGGATAAAAGCTTTTATAAATTAATTTTGCTTACCTTTGGTTAATCTCAAAGGACAGTACACAGACTTTTTACACTCTTGACAATTTGAGAGATTCTTCATTTTCAGTGAGGTTGTTTCACTGTGTTATTTTAAAATACAAGCTGTCTGGATTAAGAACTAACTTGAGAATGAAGTCATTTTCACTTTTAGTAGGTGGAAGTTTGTTAAAGTCGAACCAGATGTGGAAAAAAAAATGGCCAGAATGTAAGGAAAATGGGTCAAATTTTTCTTTAATAATGAGTTCAATAGATGTAGTCATAGTTTAGTGTTTTCCTAAGGACTGTCAATTGTAATATATTAGTTTGAAATTAAAGATGTAACATGTTATTGCAGTTGCTCAGTTTACTTGTGCTAGAAAATAAGGCCAAAATTTTTATATTAAAGAATAATAATTTCTGCTGGGAGTGGTGGCACACATCCCAGCAACTCTGGAGGCCGAAGCAGGAGAATCACAGGTTTGAAGCCTTTCTTAGCAATTCATCGAGACCCTTAGCAATTTAGTGAGACCCTGCCTCAAAATAAAAAATGAAAAGGACTGGAGATGTGGCTCAGTGGTAAAGCTCCCCTGATTCAATCCCCAGTACCCCTTCTGACCCCCCCAAAAAGAAAGAATAATCATTTCCTATAATTCTTTCCTAAAGTCCCACTGAAGATTCTAAAATGCTAATATTTCAAATACATACTCTTATAAGAAGAAATGAACAGAATGATTTACTTTGGGGGGAAGAGCCACTGGTAAGAAAAATTAGACTTCCTTTACATGTATCTGTCATCCTTAATCTTGTTTTTTAATAATTCAAAACAGATGGTGCTGGGGTAGTTTACTGGTGGAGCACTTGCCTAACCTTAGTTAAGACTCCAGGATCCATCCCTAACACTGCAAAAAATAAAGTAAAATCATTATCGAGAACCTCAGTTAAGTAGCATATATTTTTAAATTAATTAGCAAATATATCTTATGTGATAGATTAAACAACAATGATGATGATGATGATAGGATTTTTCCCCTCTCAAACAATCTTGTTAGTAATTGATATAATGCGTTTTTACCTAATTAATTTTCCACATTTTAAAGCTATGTCTTAATACAAGCATTTCTAATATACTTGTCTTCAGAAGCTCTGCCATTGGTTATAATTGTGTGGACTTTACACTTTATCTCTAATTGTTAGGCGAAATTTTATGAATTCATATCTACATATCAGTAAAATAGTGGTAGCTTGAAAAGTGGAAGCAGACTTACAGATGATCTTCCTATTCTTTAGCTCAGTCCCAGGAAAAGTTATATAACAAAATTATATTACTTAGTTTAGTGAGGCAGCTCTGGGATTAGGATTTGGGTCTCTAATTTTACATTAGCTATTAGTGGTACATTCCAGTGTACACTGCTGCCTGACCAGTGGATATTTCTTAGTCTCTGGTGGTAGTGACATGGCAGTAACTTAGTTTACAAAACACAATGGCATTTGATCCATGTGGCTTTATCCTCTTACCTGTGATAAGACTTCTTGCTAAACTTGACTTCACTGGAGACCAAAATATCTTCACCAAACTTTTTTTATTGCCCTTATTTAAGAAGAGGCCATACAATAGTGGCAGAGAACTTGTCACATTGGATTTTGACATCTGTAACCCATCTTTCTGACTGAGTTGTTTCATCCTTCAGAAATAGCAGGTGTCTTTCCCTGTCATCCTGTCGAGGTTCCATCTGTGTCCTGCTACTGCCTGTACGTTGTTCCCCAATCAAAATGTGAAGAAACTGAGTCGTTATTTAGTGGCTCTTCGTTCAGTTTGAGTGTATTTCAGACTGATAATTGCTTAATATTGTTTACTGTCATTTAATAGTATTATTATAAATATTTATATTAAGTGTTGTTACACAGATTGTTGTAGAACAGGGCGTGTGAGTAAATGGAGGCACAAAGCTAGAGAGCTTTCCTTAAGGTGATCACAGCCAGCATGTGATCAGTAAGTCCAAAATTCTGATAAATAACCTGGTGGTGGTATAGTGCATGCTGAAACAGGTAACCATATGCCTTATTTATTTTTGCCATTTATGATAGCTTTTGACAACAAAGGAAATGATGGAATATTTCCTTTTTGTTAATGTAAATATTAATGCAATTTTTAGACACTTGAAGAGCTGTTAAATATGACTTTAGTTTTTAGAGGTTTTTCGTTGTTTACTTGGGTATTCAAATTAGGTGATGAGAAGGTGTTGAATCTGGTAGCTGGGTGCAGTGGTGCCAGCCTGTAATCCCAGCACTTAGGGAGGCTGAGACAGGCTCAGCAGTGGCGAGGTGCTAAGCAACTAAGTGAGACCCTGTCTCTACATAAAACACAAAAAATAGGGCTGGGGATGTGGCTCAGTGGTCAAGTGCCCCTGAATCCAATCTCCAGTACCAAAAAAAAGAATCTGGTTTCCTGCTGACTCTGGGTTACTTGACTTTGTGTTTTCTTGGAGACTTTCTGATACTTCTGGTAAGATAAGTGTGGAGGGAGGGTTGGGCCTGAGGAGATAGTCTAGGTGGTTAAAGTTCCTTTTTTTAAATTTCTTTTTATATTCTTTTTGATTCATGTGAGATCTTTGATTCTTGTTTTCTAGGACTTCTGGTAACTCTTGGATTTCCTTCTCTCTTTATTGTGTTTTGTTCTGTTTTGCAGTGCTGGGCTTCACATCCTAGGCAAACACTCTGCTATTGAACTATATACATCCCCAGTCTTTTTCACCTTATTTTGAAGAGTCTTGTTAAGTTGCATAGGCTGACCTTTAAGTTAACAATCCTTCTGCCTCAGCTTCCAAAATAGCTGGGATCGCAGGCTTGTGCCACTATGCTCTTTTGTTCTTAATGTGACATTTCCAAAACTGCTTAACAGGATAAGGAGGAACCCTTAAGAAAGCATGTTCATTACAAAAGGTAACAAGTATTGTAATTTGGAAAGCTTAGAATGGGTCTCAAAATGAACACCTTACAGTTTAGCAAAATCCAGTATCATTTATACAAAAGATATTGACTTAGTTTGATGTTTATTGAAGTGTAGAAAAAAGCTGTTTTCTGGGAATGTGGCAACATTGACTTAGCATGGATTTTCCTATATGTCAATCAGAATAGCAGATGTAGCAAGGTCTGTGAAGAATTGTTGGAGAGATATAGGCTGAAGGGAAGAGAATACAGAGTCTTGATGTTTAAGGATTCATGAAGAAAAAGAGATTGATGTATTTTGTATGTAGAAATAAATTCACAAGAGATAGATCTCCTAATTTGTCAGGAATATCGTGAATATTCGTCAGGAATATGAGAGGGTAAAGAAAATACCCTTACACTTTGTTTCAAATCAGTTTCTATCTACAAAATAAGGTAGTTACTAGGTTTTAACTATCTTTATTTTTCATTCATCCATCAGCCAAGGCCATGTTTTTCAGACTGTAAAACATTAGAATCATCTGGGCCATGTATTTAAAATGCAGATTCCTACACTGCTCCTACACACTACAAAATCAGAAATCAGAATTTGATGCAGTTATGTAACTTCATCAGTTTTGCTTTTTTTAAAAGCCTTTTGAAAATGTCACCTAATAGAAAAGGTTAAAATTGTCTGCAATCCAGTAGGATAATGAAAAAAGTTCCAAAATGCATCTTGAAGCTTATATTATTTAAAATACTTTAAAATAGCTTTCTCGAGAATAGAATATAACATTTTTTTAAAAAAATGCACAAAATCCTAAGTGTGCAGTTCATGATTGTTAAGAAAATATACTTAACTCTCCCATGAATCAAGAAGTAGGATATTACTGGCATTCTAGAAGTTGCCTTCTGCCCTCGGTATCCCCTATGCCCTCTCCTCCCAAAGCAAGCTATGAATTTGTTTTGCTTGTTTGGAACTTTATATGGCACATTTTACAGAATGTAAGAACTGGAATTTATTGGGTTTTGCAGAGAATATTTTCCCTCCACTTAATTTTTTTGTTGTTCTTTTTAGTTATAAATGACAGTAGAATGTATTTTGACATGTACATACATGGAGTATAACTTCCCATTCTTGTGGTTGTACATGATGTAGAGTTACACTGGTAGTGTATTTAAAAATGAATATAGGCAAGCTATGTCCGATTCATTCTACTGTCTTTTCTAGTATCCACGTATCAAAGAGAACACTCATCCTTTGGTTTTGGGGGATTGGCTTATTTCACTTAGCATGATTACCTCCAGTTCCATCCATTTACTGGCAAATGCAGTAATTTCATTCTTCTTTATGGCTGAGTAAATAATCCATTGTGTTTAAGTATCACATTTTCTTTGTCCATTCATCTATCAAAGGACACCTAGGTTTGGTTCCAAAGCTTAGCTATTGTGAATTGAGCTACTGTGAATGTTGATGTGGCTACATCACTGTAGTTTGCTGATTTTAAGTCTTTTGGGTATATTTGGAGGAGTGGGATAGCTGGGTCACGTAGTGGTTCCTTTCTATGTTTTCTGAGGAATCTCCATACTGCTTTCCAGAGTGGTTGTGCCAATTTGCAGTACCACCAGCAATGTATGAGTATACCTTTTCCCCACATCCTTGCCAACATTTATTGTTAATTGCATTCTTGATAGTTGTCATTCTGATGGGAGTGAGATGAAATCTCAATGTAGTTTTAATTTTTGTAGAGATTCTTAACCTTTGGGTTCTGTGGATTCTTTAGAGAGCTTGATAAATTTTGTGAACTTCTTGGTGATCTAATTATAGAAAATAAAATATGTAAGATTATATAGGAAGCCATCTTGAAATTTACTTATCAAAATATTTTAAGACACTTTAATACTGTGGTTTGTTGCCTACAGCCATAAGCAGAAGAAATGTTGAATTTTAGCTAGCAACAAGTGACAGTATGAAAATTCACATACACACCCCCTACCATGTTCACAAAATCCCTAGTTTCATTCTGTGGCTCTTCGAGGGTTGGTTGATCCATGAATCCTAAATGTATAACCTCTAATATGCAATCTCCCTTTACCAGTAAAAAATCTAGTTCAGACAACAGGACCGCTTAACGCTGACACTAGAACCCACATGTCCTTATTCTCCTATTTATTTATTTATTTGTTTGTTTGTTTGTTTATTTGTTTATTTATTTATTTATTTATTTAGTACTGGGGATTGAACTCAGGGGCACTCGACCACTGAGCCACATCTCCAGCCCTATTTTGTGTTTTATGTAGAGACAGGGTCTCACTGAGTTGCTTAGCACCTCGCCATTGCTGAGGCTGGCTTTGAACTCACGATTCTCCTGTCTCAACCTCCCTAAGTGCTGGGATTACAGGCTTGAGCCACCGCGCCCAGCTCCACATGTCCTTATTCTCAGCCCATAGCTTTGCCTACTTTGACCCAAGAAGCAGTGACAATTTGTATGCCGGGCCCTCTACAAGATCTATAAATCTTATTTAATTTATACAACAAAATAACAAAACATGTATATGCTTACTGTCTATGTTCTGATTTATTATAAATTTAAATTGAGACTTAAAAAGTTAGGTAATGCTTCTAAGATCATTGGGCTAATCAAGTAAGTAAAAGTTAATTCTCTATAAATTGAAATAAATGTCTGTACCGCTAGATGCTGGTTGTAAAATGGGGGGTGCCTTCTATTGGGTAGTGAGACTAATTACTATAAATCACAGGAAAATCTTTATATAGTTGTATCTAATGAGAAAGGTATTTAATCCTCAGACTTTTTAAAATACAGATTGAGCATCCTTAATGTTAAAATGATAAATCTAAAATGCTCTAAAATCCAAAACTTTTTGAGCACCAATACAATACCACAAGCAGAAAATTTCATGGTGAACCTCATGTGATACATTACTCTAAAAAAAATGCACACAAGGGCTGGGGTTGTGGCTCAGTGGTAGAGCACTTGCCTGGCACATATAAGGCACTGGGCTCAATCCTTGGCACTACATAAAAATAAATAAATAGAGGTATTGTGTCCATCTACAACTACAAACAATTTTAAGTTTAAAAATGAACATAATTATTTTAGATGTTGTGTAAAATTACCTTAAACTCCATGTATAAGGTATATATGAAACAAACAAATTTTGTATTAGGCATGAATTATAACCTTAAGATACTTCATTTTGTATATCCCCAAATATGAAATTTGAAATACTTCTGGTCCCCAAGCATTTCAGATAAGGATGCTCAACCTGTAGTTCTCAGCCTATAGATGCTATTATGAATGACCTCCACTATAGTCAGTAAAGGCCTTTTAGGGAATTAAAGAACTGATACTTCAACCAAAAATTTGGGACTGCTCAATTCCTCCTTCAGTTACTGTTTTTTCCTCCAAGAATAAAAAATCTAAATCATCCCTTCACGTGAATAAAAGACTTTTGTGTGTGGAAAGGCTGGTTTTTCTCAGGGAAATTTTTTTTGTTGTTGTTTTATAATTATATTGCACAACTCAAATTTGTAAATTTAATTTTATATAAGATAGTTTTATATAAGATAAATTTAATTTTATACAAGATCCAGTAGCCAGGCATGGGATTCCAGTGGCTTCGGAGGCCTAAGGCAAGATGATCTCAAGTTCAAAGCCAGCCTCAGCAACAGCAAGGCACTAAACAAACAACTTAGTGAAACCCTGTCTCTAAATAAAATTAAAATACAAAATAGGGCTGGGGCTTTGGCTTAGTAGTTGAGTGCCCCTGAGTTTAATTCCCGGCAGGGCCCCCCCCCCCCCCCCAAGTTCATCTTTTCTCAGGTTGAAATATGCCTTCTCTTCTTGGAACTTTGAATACAGCAAAGTGTTTGTGCACTTGGAAAGAAGACTTTCTGTTTTTATGACTTCAGGGACAAAGTTTAATAAGCATGTAGTTTTGGGGTTGGCAGAAGACAGAAGGAAGCACTTCACGAGAGATTAAAATGGTGAGCCGTTGATCCATAGCATGGATTTAATTGACTATAGTATTTCAAAATTTACTTGACCCTCTGGACATTTAGGTCTTTATTGCATCATTATTCACACAACTTTGCACATGTTCTTTTTTTAATAGATCACACTATGACTTAAAATTACTATCTAATTTTCAAAAGCTTTTAATAAACTTTGGGAAAATGTCCTCCAGAAAAGCTATGTAAGTTTGTACTTACAGTAATGTATGATTTTGTTCATTCTTCCAACACTAAAACAGTAGTCATTATTATCACATTTTACAGTTTTTGTCAGTTTAAGGAGACAAAATATCAAGGCACAGTGGTATACACCGGTAATTCCACCTACATGGGAAGTTGAGGCAGGAGGAACCAAGTCAGAGGCCAGCCTCAGCAGTTTAGCAAGACCCTGTCTCAAAATAAATGAAAAGGGCTTAGTGTTAGAGCACTTGCCTAGCACGGGTGAGGCCAGGGGTTCAAATCCTTAGCATCACAAGAAAGGGAAAGGGGGCATTATTACTTAGTTTTGATTACTAATGAGGAAACAGTCATATGTGCATATCTACTAACGATTTTTATGTGAATTCTCTGTTTATGACTTTTGGCATCTTTTAAGAAAAGTGTTGGACTATTTCTCTTGAAGGTTTTTAAAGATTTTGAATACATGAAAGGCATTGTCCTGTTTTGAGATGCTGTTTTCTCCCCAGTATGCTTTTTTATTTTCAGGTATCTTCCTACTTGTCAGATCTGTCAGTCTTTCTCCTCTGCTCATTTTTTTTTAAATATTTTTTACTTGTTGATGGATTTTTATTTTATTCATTTATGATTTATATGTGGTGCCGAGGTTCGAACCCAGTGCCTCACGCATGCTAGGCAAGCGCTCTACCACTGAGCTACAGCCCCAGCCCCTCTCCTCTGCTCATTTTTATACTTACCTTTTTGTCCACTTCAAAATTATATAAAAACTCATTATTTCTTTCACTTTTTAAAATTTTGTTCTTAAGCATTTCATTATTCCCTCTGGAATTTAGTGTAAGAAACGAGGCTCCAAGTCTTTGCAAATGATTCGTCGTTCTAAAATGTCATTGGATTTTACTGTTTTGGGGTCTTTGAACCTCAAGCTCACAGTTAAGTTGACAATATTACCATTGTGGGTCACGGGAAAAACCCTGTTTAACACATGTGCTCCAAGGTGTGTTACCTTGGAGTGCATCACTTGCTCCCATTCACCTCTTCCAACATTGATACCATTGGAATGTGCTCTTATAATACGTTTATTATTTTTGTGTGCTGTGGTTTTTTAAATTGTGGCCAAAAAACATACAATTCACCTTCCCAGTAATTTCCAAGTATACAGTACAGTATTACATTGTTCCCCACATTCAGCATTACTGAACACCCCACCCTCACTGGTAAGCACCATTTGACTTTCTGTTCCTATGGATTTGGCTACTTCTGGTGCCTCATATAGGTAAAATCATTCAGGATTTGTCTTTATTTAACTGGCCTATTTGATTCGGCATAATGTCCTCAAGGGTCATCATGTTATAACACACAGGCAGGACTTTTTCTTTCTCAAAGGTTGAATACTATTGTATGGGCCTGCCTTCCTCCCTCCCCTTCCCTTCCCCCCCCCTGCACTAAGCTATATTCCTTGCCCTCACGTTTTTATCCCCTTATCCACCATTGGACATTTGGGTTGCTTTTGCTGCTTCTACCTTTTGGCTCTTGAAAATTACGCTGCTATAAACATGGGTATACAGGATGTTTTTATTTATTGCACTGAAGTGAATCACATGAGTTTTGGTTCACAGTGCATATAAAAGTTCTATTTGACTACACTGTAGTAAGTGTGCAATAACATTATATCTTTTAAAACAATGTAAATGCATTAATTAAAATACAATTTAATTACTAAAAAATACTAGTGATCATCTGAGATGTTGGCAAGGTGCTGGTTTGCTTTTGCATGGGGATTGCTGCAAACCTTCAGTTTGTTCTTTAAAAAAATGGTATCTGTGAGGTACAATAAGGTAAAGCTTAATAATGTATGTTATCTTTGCAAATCTCTCTCTCAAGTTCCATTTTGAATTCTTTTGAATAAAATCAAGGGAGTTGGCTCAATCATATGATAGTTTGTTTATTGTTGTGTTGTTTTGTTTTCCCAGTAATTTCCAAGTATACAGTAGAGTATTACATTGTAATACTGTAATACATTACAGTATTACAAGTGTACAGTCACTACTTTCCATATAGTGGCTGCACAGTGCTTTCCACAGTGGCTACACCACTTATATGGTGTATTTTTAAAATCATTAACTAAACATACTTAGAAAAATACACAAAACACTAGTAGTTTTTCATATAACAAACATCTAGACTCTGTCCCATAGTAAATATGGCTGAGCTGGGCACAATGGCACATGACTGTAATCCTAGCAACTTGAGAGGACAGGACAGGATGATCACAAGTTCAAGGCCAGCCTCAGCAACTTAGTGAGACCCTGTCTCAAAATAAAAAGGGCTGGAGATGTAGCTCAGTGGTGGTAAAGTGCCCCTGAGATCAATCCCAAGTAATCCACCCCAACCCCAAAAAGTGTCATCATTCTCTGTGACATAGTTGAACCTATGTCAACTATGATTTTGAAAACTTTGATTTTGATGCCTTCTTGTTTGAGTAGCCCAGAGTTGAACACATGAGATTGTTTTCTTTTTCTTCACATTCACTCACCATGCTTGATTCATGCAAGGAACAGTGCTGTCATGGTCATTATCATCTAAACACTCCTTGGCCAAGTTGTAGGAAAGTCCCACTGCCAACTAAGGGCTCAGCTCTGCAATCTGCTGTGTGTTACCACTCGTGCACCTGTTTTCCATTACTGCTGCTGTTATTTCTGCTGCTGTTCTTTGTCCTGTGGGTATGTTGTTAAAAAGTCTTCTGTAATTTTAGTGATGTTTCAGGAGAGGAGAGGCTAGCTAATATGTGGCATCTTTCAGCTTTTTAGACATAATTTTCTCCTTGTGTAATGTATTTGTGATGTATTTTTGTTTCCTATTGTGAGAATAAATGGTGCTTCTAATGAAGTCCATTGCAATTGCTGAACTCTGTGATTTTTATTTAGTGAGTTTTCAGAAGGATATTCTTGTTTTATTTCTGAACATTGTACTTTACTCAAAAAATACATTGTGTTGCTCGCCCTTGCTCTTCACATTGATGACCTGAGTTGTATGGACCTTGATCAATTTCTGCTTTTGATTTAAGTTTAATATATACAAGTTACTTTGAAGGTGAGGATTAAGTTCAAAACATAGTATTTATATTAAAAATTGAATTAGTATATTGTATATTGCTTAGTATATTGTAGTTTTCTTAGTATATAATGGAAAATCTTGTGGGACTGAGTGAGTAATTTTAGGTGGAAGATTTCTGGCATTTCTTCTAAAATGATATTAAGTATGTATATTTAATATATTAGGTATTAGATGATCTAATTTGGAGTATGAGTATGGTAATGAGACCAAGGCTTTAAATGTGATTTTTATCACTCCCTGCAAATAAGGTAGCTCTTATGTTCTGTGGTACACTTTGTATTCTTAATATCACCAAACCTACTCACTAATAATTGATACTGTTATCCAGGGGTTCAAATATAACTATGTCCATGAATGAGCAATCCAGACCATCAAGTTACTGGAAAAAAACAACCTGAAACATAATTTAATAAGGTTTTCTTTTGATATGGAGACCAATAATAGGATTTATTATTGTTTGTTTGTTTGTTTATTTTGGGTGGTGCTGGGCATGGAACCCAGGGCTTCAGACACAATAGGCAAGTGCTGTATAACTGAGCTATATCCCCAGCCCCAATAACAGGCTATTCTTATCCAATAATATTAAACACTTCACTTGATAACTCACTTTTATTTAAAATAGTTGTCCATCAGTAACAACCAGTTGTTCTTTGTTTAAACTGTTTTTCCATAGATTCTTTTTTGAACAAAACTTTTTTGATTGGGTTTTTTAATTGTGTGATGATAGGTCAGAAAATGAAATTGTAAACATGATTATAATTCTCATTTTTTACTGAGGTATTTAAAGTGTTAGCTGAAAAAGTTAACAAGTAGTACCTTTATCCAACAATTCAAATTATATTTTTTCAAACTGATACTAAATGAAATAAATCATCAGTATGTATAAAGCTTATAAGACAAGAAGGGTGGCTTAAGGAGGGTAAGCAGTTGTTAGTGGGGATGGTAGGGGTGTTGCTGGCTAATGCTGAATGTATATTTAATCATTAGCCAAATTTTCTGTAACTGTGGTCTTGAGATAGTTGGCACAGATCCAAAGGTGAGGTCATTGCATTTCTGAGAACTCTTAAGGCTTTTCAGCAGTGAAATAAACCAAAAGACAGGCATCAGAAAGGAAAAGGAAAAAAAACATCAAATAACAGGTGGGAATTGACCCCCTGAAATAGACAAAGTAAGTATAGCCTCAACCAGCTTTTTCTGAGCAAGCTTTAAAATTAAAAAATCTGGTTTTTAGATAAACTTCTTAATTAAACTTCAGGATTGTTGTTATCAGTATGACTCTAAACTAACTAATATAATAGTAAGTTAGTAATCAAATTAATACACTGCTTTCCTGTTGAATGAAGCTTATTTATTGAGCTTTATTTCCCCCCTCCAAAGCTTTCTTAATTATTCCTTGAAGACCTTTAAAATGAAAAAACAGAATATAATTGTATTTAAGATAAAGCTAACTAATGGACTGTCCAGTATTTGCAGGATGTGTTGGAATTGATTACATATTATTTTGAAATATTAATGAACAATGATCCAAATATTTTTGTTTTCATTTTAGAACAAAATCCAGTCTCATAGCAGAGGAGAATATAATGTTTACAGCACCTTCCAGAGCCATGAACCAGAATTTGACTACTTGAAAAGTTTAGAAATAGAAGAAAAGATCAACAAAATTAGGTGGTTACCCCAGAAAAATGCTGCTCAGTTTTTATTGTCTACCAACGGTAAGTGCTCATCTCCTCTTCATTGCCTACTACCTGAACCTATCCCACAGAGCTGCTCACCTTTTCCAAGAGGACTCATGGTGAGAATTCTCTGTGAGAGACATTAGGAAATTTTACTTATCTGTATAAAATGTAAGCTTTACTACTACTACTACTTTTTTTTTTTTTTGGTTCATTTGAAATTTTTAAATTCTCAGGTACCAATTTTTATTTAATGTGTGTCCTATTTATGAAGAGTGAGCTGCTTCACCACTGGGTTAGGGTTGGTCATGTTTCTGTCATTGTTCTACTTAGTAGCTTTGTCCAAGTTCTAGTAGTTGAGTTTTCCTCATCAGAAAACTAGAGATAGTAATGTCTGTATTATAATATTGTTGTATTATTTATAATAACTTTGCGTATGTGAGGAGTATGTTAATTTTTTCCCTACTCTTTTCTAAGTGTACCTAAATTCTATTAAGTGTGAGAGTTAGAGTTGACTACAGTTTGAAACCCTTTATAACAAGTTAAAAATTGAATAATTTCTTTTTGTTGTTCTTATTTTTTTCCCCCTATAAGTCACTGTCACTTGGCTTACCCTTGGTGTCTTGGGTCTAAAGAGAATCATTAGAATGATTGAAGAGATACTTCAGAATTCAGATAACAAGTATATAAAAATTTAGTTGAAATCTTTTTGAGGCTAGAACAGGAGTTGGCAGAAACCTCTCATTTTCTCAGCCCACTCACTGTTAATAGGAAAAATTCTGGCACCTAAACCTCAGCATTTGCAGAGTATAAACTCAAGTGGCTTCTCTGGTAACATGCTAGATGATATTGAATGCCCCTTCATCCAGTTCATGCCTCACAGCCCTTGTATGCTGAATTCTCGGAAATGCCGTCCACAAAATATTGCAACTCCTGATGCCATTTTGCCTCCTCTTGGGGAACCATTTTTCTGATCACCAGAGCTCTCTGCACCAGCCTATTGAATCTGTACTTTCTGCCCCCATCCCCCTTTTCACATAAACTGCATTCTCCTCTTACTGAAAGTAACTAAAGCCTTTAACTCACAGCATCATAGGTGGGAGTAGTGCATTTACTCCTGTTATGTGTTGGCTTCTAATTTTGTTTGTTTTAATTTATATGGTAAAGTAAATTATTCTAAATATCACTCACTTTAATTGATGTAAAATAATACAAATTTCTACTTTTAGAAGTAAAAAAGGATTTGCAGTGTTGTGTGTCATGTATTGGAATATTCATGTGTAATAATTTTTGGCACTTCATTCCTTTTTTTTTGTATTGAGGATTGAACTCAGGGGCACTCGACCACTGAGCCACATCCCCAGCCCTATTTTATGTTTATGTAGAGACAGAGTCTCACTGAGTTGCTTGGCGCCTCACCCTTTCTGAGGCTGGCTTTGAACTCGCAATTCTCCTGTCTCAGCCTCCCAAAGTGCTGGAAATACAGGCGTGTGCCACAGCGCCTGGCTCTGGCAGTTCATTTCTTAGAGGCTAAATCATTTTACTTTTTACAAAGAGAAAGTTTTAAATGTAGACTGAAGTAGAATAGTATAATGAAGCCTATTTTCCAGTTTCAGCAGTTGTCAGTACTTCTTCCCTCCTCCATGCTATTTGGAAGCAAATGCCATTTCAACTCACGTGTGGATTAAATCTTAACTATCCTTCACTTTTTATGCCTACATGTGTTCTATAGAGGCTTTGTTGTGCTCCTCTGGAAACACAAAAACCTTTCTAGACCCTAAATGTTGCAAAACCTCAGTGGTGGGAGAGGCCGATGGAAATTCCAGTGGCTGGGTCAGGTGTGTGTAACTCTGTAGTTTTTATCTTTGGACAGAATTAACACTATCTCCCAAATTGATTTAGTACGTAAATTTAAATTTGCAGTTTTTGACTAGTATTGCAAGTTATCTGAAGGCACTATAGAGTACATTGTAAATTTTTGTCTTGATGAATTCTAAATAAAACACAGATAAATAGAGACTGCATTATTTTGTGTGTGTGTGTGTGTGTGTGTGTGCATGCGCACACGCACGCTAAAAATAGGATTCACGGTGGGAAGGTAAACCTGGGATGTGCATTTTCTAAGTTGTTGTGCCTGGGTAATAGGATGGGGAAAGGATGGAGGGAGGAGTAGGACTTAATCTACATCTGAAATATTTATTTAAAAGGACAAAAAAGCATTTTGGGAGAAATAACATCTGGTAAATCTGAGTGAGATCTTTATTTTGTTTGGTTTTCTCTGTGAGAGCTAGCATAACACCCACTCCATACTCCAGTGTAAGGGGTCTTTTTTTTTTTCCCAAAAATATTTTGTTTAGTTGTAGATGAACACAATATCTTTATTTATTTTATGTGGTGCTGAGGATCGAACCCAGTGCCTCACGTATGCGAGGCAAGCGCTCAACCGCTGAGCCATAACCCCAGCCCCTGTAAGGAGTCTTTATACTCATAAAAATGTTTGGAACTACTACTATGGGATACTTTCATCTCATTTAAAATTTCTTCAAATGTTCTTATTCTTTTTTTTGTTTCGTCGTCTTCATCTTTTGCCTTTTCTGGTTCCTTTTTTTATTTTTTAAACCAGGAATTGAACCAACAGCCCTTCACCACTGAATCACATCCCCAGCCCTTTTTATTTTTTTATTTTGAGACAGGGCTTACAGCCTCATTAAGTTGGTAAGGCTGGTTTTGAACCTGCAACCCTCCTCAGCCTTCTGAGCTGCTGGGTTTACAGGCGTCTGCCACCATACCCAGCTTCTCGGATTCCTTTTTAATGCCTCCACATTGCAAAAACATCTGACCAGCCTGTTGACCATGAGTCTCAAATATACGAATGTTAACAAATTGTACTCAGAAGTAGCTTTTTCTAATAGCTTGCGTTTTTGAGTTTTAGACAAAGCTGCATTCCCACAAAGGAGGCTTGGCAGCATGTTTCTGTACTCTGACTCTACATGTGGCAGGTGGACCCCAGGGACTTTGGGCTTCTAGAATTTTTAATTTGGCAGTTTTAGGAAATACAAGTGGAAGTTGTGGAAGGAAGAGATCTTGTTGAGAATCTAAAAATCCTCTCTACAGAAAAGTTGTGGGTATTTACGTAATCTCGATTTTTCTTTTAAGGACATCTATAGGAACAACAAATTCTGTTCTAAACAAAGCAAATAAAGATTACCAGGCTAGAGAATCACTGGTATCTCTCTCTAGGAATTGTTTTGCATTGCTTTTATAAAATGACTCTCAGTGTGAACTAGATGATGTAAGTTCCAAAGAATAGAGTCTGGCATGGGGGAGTGTGATTGTGTGGTGGAGAGGCCTAGTTTTGACAAACCTGCCACAGCTGCACAAGATGCTGGCCTCAGAGCAAGCTGAGTGACGGGCATAGGGGAACACTCCTGTCTTTGCGACTTTTTCTAAGTCTAAACTTAAATCCAAAATAAAAGTTTATTTTTAGGGGTTGTGGATTTAGCTCAGTGGCAAGAGCACTTATTTAGCATGCGCAAGGCCCTGAGTTCAGTCTTCTGTCCTTGGGGTGGGGGAGGATTTAAAAAACAAAAAAACAAGGTAAGAGTAAAGGTTACTTATTTATTTATTTTTTAAAATATTTTTTTTAGTTGCAGATGGACACAATACCTTTATTTACTTATTTTTATGTGGTGCTGAGGATCGAACTCAGTGCCTCATGCATGTGAGGCAAGCGCTGTACCACTGAGCCACAATCCCAGCCCCAGTAAAGTTTATTTTTAAAAAGATTCTATTTTATGTATCTTTGACACGAAATTTTGTCTTGAAGGAGCTGGGACATATACTTAAATCAACCAAATTTTTTTGTTGGGGGAGCTGTTTCATACTTAGGAATCCCTGACATGAGGGAAAGAAATATATTTAAATGGAGGCATCCAGTGCTATGAAGGAATCTGTGGACTTTAATAGGATCTGCTTAGAGAATAGACTCGGGGAGGTGTGCTTGCTATTCTGGTTCTAAATAATAAGCAGTGTGAACGAAATTTATCGTTCATTCTCTTTAACTTTTTTGAGTTAGATACTGAGCATATTTGCATACCTATTTATTTATTTTTTGGTACTGGGGATTGAACTCAGGGGTACTCGACCACTGAGCCACATCCCTAGCCCTGTTTTGTGTTTTATGTAGAGACAGGATCTCACTGAGTTGCTTAGCACCTCGCCATTGCTGAGGCTGGCTTTTGAATTCGCGATCCTCCTGTCTCAGCCTCCCAAAGTGCTGGGATTACAGGCTTGAGCCACCGCGCCCAGCTTTAATCCTTTTTAAAGGATCGAGGTCTGTCTGTGATTTGATTTGGATAGCACATGGAATTTTATATGATTACAGTTAATGTATAAATTTGTAATTTCAGTATGTGTTTTTGTTCACATGCTAATTGGAATTTTTATTAGATACAGGGTTTTTAAAAAAATTCTTATAGGTGAAATGCAAAGTTGCATATATAAAATCTTATTAGTATTAAAATCTTAAAATTTTATATTTATATATTTATTATATCTTTTATATTTATGTATAAAATCTTTTATTAGTATTATTTATTTTTAAGGACTTTCATTATTATCTCCTCAGATAAAACAATAAAATTATGGAAAATCAGTGAAAGGGACAAAAGACCGGAAGGCTATAACTTGAAAGAGGAAGATGGAAGGTATAGAGATCCTACTACAGTTACTACACTACGAGTAAGTATTTTAAAAATGATTCTGATGAATAGGATTTTAGGTTCATATATATATATATAGCCTAGATTCTGAGCAGAATAGGAATAATTGCAGCCCCCACTAGCAGTTCTGTAACGAGGTGGGACACTGAGTTTCTCCCATTCAAACATAGTAACTGAATTCAGCAGAGTTCTTGTCGTAGCCAGGGTTGGAAGAGCTGGGGCTGAAGCGCTCGAGCATGCTCTGTACTACACCACTGCTCTTTCTTATAGTTGGAATGTCAGTTATTGCAAGATTGAATGTCAAGATTCATTTTCTTTGGAGATCAAAAAAGTGGAAAGGGACTACAAGTTTTAGTTTTAACTTAAAAAAAAACCAGGATGCTATGATTTAATCTTTTTTTTTAACCTCATTAATTTGAACCACAAACATTTAGTAGCTTTGCATATCTTTCAAGTAAAGGATTGGAACAAATAAGGCCAATTGTCCACATTGTTTATTTTTAATTCCCATTTCAAACTTCAAAGGATCAACATCAGTTGCTTTTTAAGTCTGTGTGATATCATTGCTATTTTATATTCTCACGAAAACTAAAATAAAGTGTTCTGAACCTTAACTGCTCAGTGCACTTACTATAAATTTTTTTTGTGTGTCCTATTTACAGGTGCCAGTCTTTAGACCCATGGATCTAATGGTCGAGGCTAGTCCACGAAGAATATTTGCCAATGCTCATACATACCACATCAACTCAATTTCTATAAATAGTGATTATGAAACTTATTTATCTGCAGATGATTTGCGGATTAATCTTTGGCATCTGGAAATTACAGACAGAAGTTTTAGTATCCACTTGGTTTTGTTTTTTGGTATTCAATAAAAAAGCATATTATGCCCATATTAACTTCATTTTATTCTTTCATGTATATGATTCCTTTTTAAAATAGTGTCTTTTAATATAGGTGGCATCTTATTTTTTCCATGTGTATAAGTGACTTAACATTGGGGGAAAGTTACCTGATAAAGACGAATGGCTTGATGCATTGATATCAAAATTGATTCATGGAATTTTAAGAGATTTATATCTATGAAAATAGGAATTTAGTTTTTTAATAATTGAATTTTTGGTTGGAAAATTGTTCGAGTATTGTTATTTGAGATGTTAATTATAAAAATAATCTCATTAACATTGGAAAAGGAAATTTGTATACATCTTGATGAAAGATGATATAACATCAAAAGAAGTTACCCAAACCCCATTTTTGCTCTTTATATCAACCCCCTGAAATTTTTCTGTATATATGTATGTATGTGATATATCAGCCTATATACCTGTGCACATTCATACAATATATATATAGAAATATAGAAATGTATTTCTTTCCTAAAGCCTTGATCAATGGTAGTTGTTGATATATATTTTTCAAATAGCTTATTGGTTTAAAAGTTAAAATCCTTTATCATAATTCATAGTCTATCAACAGTATATAAGAACTTATTTTTCTGTGTCTTTACCAGTCCAGTTAGTGAAAAAGTCTGTTTTTTTGTTGTTGTTGTTTGTTTGTTTTGTTTTGTTTTTTTAATAAGTAGACAGGCATCTTCTCATATTCAGTCACTTGTATTTTTATTCTTTGTGTGTGTGTGTGTGTGTGTGTTGCTGGGGATTGAACCCAGGGCTTTGTGCATGCGAGGCAAGCACTCTAACAACTGAGCTATATCTCAGGCCCTCTTATTATTTTCCAGTTTTTTTCCACTGGATTTACATGCACACATACTTTTTTTAGTTGTAGATGGACAATATCTTTATTCATTCATTTATTAATTTTTATGTGGTGCTGAGGATCAAGCCCAGTGCCTCACACGTGCCAGGCAAGCACTTTACCACTGAGCCACAACCTCAGCCCAACATGCATACATACTTTTTAAAGTACTTTTTTGGTACTGATTGTGAAATATCCCTTTTTTAATCTCTTAAGGTGTTTGGTTTGGAATTCTCTAATAGTTATGAAGACAAATTTGGTCTTTGCTTTATGATTTCTGGAATTTGTATTATAATTAGGAAGACTTGTACAATCTGAAATTTGCCTGTGCTTCCTCCAAGAGCATTTGTTTTTTAGCATTAGAAGTTCTAATACTTTGGGTATCTGTACTCAAAAGAGTAGACTGCAATTCAGACTTAGTACTTATTGTTAGGTCTGTGAATGGATTATAGGTTTGAGAAATGTGCGCTTATATTTGCCTGCTTTTTTCCAAGTGAAAATTCCTTAATAAAATCCTATCTAGATATTGTGGATATCAAGCCTGCCAATATGGAAGAGCTCACAGAAGTAATCACAGCAGCAGAATTCCATCCAAATAGCTGTAACACGTTTGTATACAGCAGCAGTAAAGGAACTATTCGGTTATGTGACATGAGGGCATCTGCCCTCTGTGATAGGCATTCTAAACGTAAGTTTATTTTCTTTACTTAATAACAGTTAATTTGTCTGGAACTAACCTCAGTTATATGTGCCCAGAGCCTCCTGTACTGTGGTAAACTGCCTGACTCCATGGAGTATTGCAGGTTGTACCTTAATATGGAAAAACATATTAAGGCTCCCTGGGAGGCATGCCTGTCAATTCCCAATGAATATATTTTTAGTGGAATGTTATTCTCTGGGACCTTGTAGTAGAGCTCTCCAGTGCTATATTGAAGTGGAGCAGCTCCTATATTTTTCTCCTTACCTCTTCATTCTTCCTTTTCATTCTGTTTTGAGCTTCCTAGGAAGATTTAATTCAAGAAAAGGTAATCTTAGCTTAGAAAATGGTTTGAAAACCACTACTTAAAAAAAACAAAACTAAAGGTTGTAGTATTCTTATCGTGTAGTTGAATCTTTTAAAACTTAGGAAACAGGTGCATGTCTGTTATGAAAATAGTTTTATATAGCCACTAGAAAAAAATCCTGGTATGAATTTGGATGGCATGGTTTTCACCCTGATGATATAAGTAGAGTCAGTTAGGTCTGTTGCAGAATATACCTGCCTGGTACACTGAAGTCTCAGGTCTCAGGTGAGTCTGGTTCTACTAAATTAGCTCTGGAAGCATACAGCACACTTCTGCATCTTCAGCTTTCAATATCAGGTCATTTTTGCCAGGCATGTGCCTGTAATCCCGGCAACTCAGGAGGCTGTGGCAGGAGGATCCAAAGTTCAAAGCCATCCTCTACAGCTTACTGAGACCCTGTCTTAAAAAAAATAAAAGGGCTAGAGATGTAATTTAGTGGTAAAATGCCTCTGGATTCAATCCCCAGTTAATACCCCTCACCCCCCATAGATGTCATTTTCTTAAACTTTTTAGGGGAATTAATTCTCATTAAAGCCAGAGGGGGAAAATCATCTGATAACAAAGAATTATCAGTTCTTCATTAGCTTGTGATTTTTACCTCACTCTTAGGATGTTTATGAATGGTTATTTCAGAGAATTATTTGTCCAAGCCAGAATATTATACATATTGCACTTTTCTCTCTCTCACTCTCTCTCTCTCTTTTTTTGGGGGGGGGCTTGTTTTTAGTGTTTGAAGAACCTGAAGACCCCAGTAACCGATCATTTTTTTCTGAAATCATCTCTTCTATTTCTGATGTAAAATTCAGCCATAGTGGTCGCTATATGATGACTAGAGACTATTTGTCAGTCAAAATTTGGGACTTAAATATGGAAAACAGGCCCGTGGAAACATACCAGGTACTTGCACTTTTTTCTTTTCAATGAGCATCTACCTTGTTTACTTTGAAGTGTTTATAGAGAAGGATTTTTTACTATGTGTTAATCCCAATGTAGTGTGGGTTCACCATTAGGTTTTCCCCTCAGAGACCCATGGATGTGTTGCTTTTCCTCATGTTAACTCTGTGTGTGTGTGTGTGTGTGTGTGTGTGTGTGTTTATATACTTTGTTATCTGTTCAGTTTTGCTGCTTAATTGTGGTTTTATTGTCTGTTTGGTTCAGTATTGTCAACTTTGTGTGCTACTGTGTACATGTGAGTGAGAAGGAAAGTGCGCTGTATACTAAGGTATGGGCAAGCACAGCCAGTCCTGATAGGGGTGCACGAGCTCTAGCTGGGGACCATGTGGAAGGGTTGAATGAGAGCTTGTTTGGTGTGCCGAGTTGCATGACCCAAGTGTCTTGTGGGCTGGTGCTGTTGTCTTTCACCTAAAGGAAAGGGGCTTGGAAAGCTCAACATGGCTTAAGAATTGCCTGTTATGGGGTATCAGCTGAGGATTCTCTTCCTGGCAGCCAGCCACTATCCCTTACTCATCTGCCCTCCACTAGAGGTAAGAAAAGGAAGTACACAGCTCAGCATGGGGCAGAGGCCAATAGAGACCTCGTATGCCCTGGACTGTAGTGTAGGAAACACTCAGTGTGTCTAGGAGTACACAGTTATAAATGGTCGCTTTATGTTACACAGTCCCAAAATAAAATCAGAACAGAATTTCTCATCCTTTGACAAACATGAACAAGCCACTCAAGATTCTCCTTAACAGTCTTTTGAAATTTCAAAGTAAAACACTACATTGAAACAGAAACACAGATGGAAAGGGTACTGCTTTGGTTTCAGAATATATTTGGGTACCCAGCACTGTGGCATGTACCTATAACCCCAGACATTTGGGAGGCTGAGGCAGGAGGATTACAGGACGGTCTGGGCAACCTAGCAAAACCCTGTTTCAAAATGTAAAAAGGGTTGGGGATGTAACTCAGTGGTAAAGTGACCTTGGGTTCAATCCCCAATATCCACAAAGAAGTAAGAGTATGTGTGTATGAGATTCTGTTACCTCTTGTTTATACTTGTGTAACCGCAAAAGTTAATTATCTCATAGTCCTTAGTCCTTACCATCTCCCCATTTCCATTGAGGATTTTTTTTTTTGGCACTGAGGATTGAACTGAGGGTTACTAAACCAGTGAGCCATATCCCCAGCCCTATTTTGTGTTTTATGTAGAGACAGGGTCTCACTGAGTTGCTTAGCACCTCGCCCTTTAGGAGGCTGGCTTTCGCATTTCTCCTGTCTCAGCCTCCCAAAGTGCAGGGATTACAAGCGTGCGCCACTGTGCCCAGCTCGATTAAGGATTATTTATTTAGACCTTAGCTTTGATACCCTTGAATCATTTGGTAAGAAACACTGTACAAACTGCATGCATTGTAAAATGTTGGATCACGGTAACCGAGCTGATGTGTTACCTGATTGCCCAATTCCTGCCTGTGCTAAATGAGATTAATAATTTAGAGTCACATGTACACATAGCCTGTATAAATTCATAATTTTATTGAATTTGTACACTCATCTTGCTTTGCTCTGTTGTGTGTGATTGGGGGATATTTTCATCTTTAATTTTTTTCACATTTTTTACCCATGTTCAATCCTAAACCCACATAAGTTGCAGGTTCTCTACTAAAAGTAAAATGGACAATTAAAATAAGGTTGGATTGTTTTATAAAGAAAGCAGAATTCTGATTTAGAGTACTCTTTATCATTACTTCTATTTCAGTAAAAAGAAGGATAGTTGGTAGTCTCCTTTTTTTCCCTCCGATCACAACAAATACTGTGGAATTTCCTGTTAATTTAGTAGTATTAATGTTGAAACATACCATGTTTCTCAATCTTCTTTTTAAATACCATATTTACTTATTTTCTGTATTTTTTTTAAATATCAGTAAATATGGAATTATAATTCAAGAACAGATACATTTTCATGAGCTTTTGATATTGTATAAGTAATATGAAGTGATACTATCAACATTTTAAGTCATGCACACCTAGTAACCATTAGAATGTATTACCAAACCAAGGCTTCACTGCACTGTGCAGAGTATATGCATTTACTTGAAAATATAAGCCCAAGTTTAAATGTATACCCAGAAAATGGCATTTTAAAGGAGGTAAGCAGTGTTTTATTAGCAGTTAGTGGACTGAAAACCAGTTAGTGATAATCATATATTGCTCTAATGTTCTTTTCGTAGTCTCTGCCATTTTCACATTTTTTCTGGCTTGAGTGTTTTAGTCAGGTATTTCAGGGTACATGTGTCATCCCCAGAGGGAGTTTTCCCCTGTTGTACTGTAGGAAAATGTGCTTCCCTAAAAAGTGGTTTGTATTTTGTAAAAGGCTCTTAAAACACTGCTATTATTGTTACTAAGAGGATTGAGATTTAAGATGTTTAGGTATGTGTGTGTACCTTTTTTTTTTTTTTTTTTAAGATAGGGACTTGTTAAATCATTTTCCTGATTTGAGTGCATAGGCTCTTTAGGTAAACTAAGTATGTCTTTTCCCCAGGTACACGAATACCTCAGAAGTAAACTCTGTTCACTGTATGAAAATGATTGCATATTTGACAAATTTGAATGTTGTTGGAATGGATCTGACAGGTAATTGATGTTAATTTGAATCGCTTATTCTAATATGAATTTTATTAGAAAGAAACTTGCTATATTGCATGCCTCATATTATAATACACACATTAGCTAAAAAAGATGGCGTATTTATGTATGTATGTATTTTTTGTGCTGGGGATTGAACTCAAGGGCACTCAACCACTGAGCCTCATCCCCAACCCTATTTTGTATTTTATTTAGAGACAGGGTATCACTGAGTTATGCTTAGCACCTCACCTTTGCTGAGGTTGGCTTTGAACTTGCAATCCTCCTGCTTCAGCCTCCTGAGATGCTGGGATTACAGGCATGCGCCACTGCGCCTAGCTTGGCCAGCTTTGCTTTTTTTTTTTTTTTTTTTTTAAATATTTTTTTAGTTATAGATGGACACAATGTCTTTATTTTATTACTTTATATGTGGTGCTGAGGATCGAACCCAGGGCCTCACGCATGCGAGGCAAGCGCTCTACCGCTGAGCTACAATCCCAGCCCCGCCAGCTTTTTTTTTTTTTTTTTTAAGTTAACATAAATTACTTCATTTTCCTCAAAGGACTCCTTAAAGTAAATTTAATAATTTTAGATATAACATAGCAATACTGAGAGATAAAAATTGAGTATTGATTTCACTAGTAATATGAAACAAAACATCTAACAAAAGGTTTTATCTAAATTATTATTTGGATGTCTTCAGATGTTTTCCTTTTATGAACCAGATAAATCAGCATTTCTCACTGGTTGAGGTAGTACACGCCTGTAGTCCCACCTACCTGGGGGCTTGAAGTGGGAGGATAGTTGCCATTTCATTGAAATGTATGTCATTATTTCCAAAGATTAAATAAATCATATTAGTGTATAAATATAAGTATCTTTAATATTTATTTACTACTTGATGTATTCCAGTTAAAACAATTTCTGAAACATGTGTTTAAAATAGAGGGACTTTGGCTGGGGTTGTAGCTCAGTGGTAGAGCGGTTGCCTAGCATGTGTGAGGCACCCGGTTCGATTCTCAGCACCACATATACATAAATAAAAATAAAGTTTCATCAACAACTAAAAGTATATATTTCAAAAAATAGAGGAACTTTGATAGTTTTATCACAGAAGCTTTATATGATTCAGGTTTCACGATATTAGGTGTTACTGAGGGTAGTAGTATTTGGAACATATATCTTTTGTCTGGTTTTATATTTATACTCATCTGATTTTGGCATGAGCTCCAGTATTAATTTGACCATACTAGACATAGAGTCCTCTTGGTGGGAATAGGCAAGCGTTGCCTTTGAATGCCACTACTGAATCTGAGATGTCAGGAAGGAAAAAAGAAAAGCAGGGAAAGGGGTCAGGATGGACAGATTTGAAGAGAAAGGTATTGATGTAATAGGGGATGGTGCACTGCTGCGACTGTTTGCTAATGAAGTGAGGGCAGCCTATGCACATTGATCTGTGACATTTTGGTTTTGTACCAATTTTGCATAAACGCCACGTGATGTCCCTTGCCCCTGAGTTTCTGTAATGAGTATTTCCTAAAGGCAGATACATTCCTACAAAGTGACAGATACAGGCATGTGAAGCAGAAAATCATGTTGATGCAGTACTGCCATTTAATCCACAGAGCTTGTTAAAATTCTACCAGTTAAGCCGGGCGCGGTGGCGCAAGCCTGTAATCCCAGCACTTAGGGAGGCTGATACAGGAGAATCACAGTTCAAAGCCAGCCTCAGCAACAGCGAGGCGCTAAGCAACTCAGTGAGACCCTGTCTACACATAAAACACAAAATAGGGCTGGGGATGTGGCTCAGTGGTCGAGTGCCCCTGAGTTCAATCCCTGGTAACATCCCCCACCCAGCCCACCCTTGCTAAGTAACTCAGTGCTAAAAGAAGTTTTACTTGAGAATGCTGTCAGCTTTGGTGTAGTTCTGATAGATAGAACCAAGTTAACTAGTATATTTCTGGCTTATTCCAGTGATTGAGTTGTGCCAGCAGCCTTATCTCCGGAATTCAAATCTACCTGAAGTAGCTACTTTGTATAGAGTACTGGGTTAGGTTTAACCATGACCCCTTTAGTAAACACAGCCCCTTGTTCAATTATTTGACTGACTCTTCTACTTTCACAGTGTTGTCATGACTGGATCTTACAACAATTTCTTCAGAATGTTCGACAGGAACACAAAGCGAGATATAACTCTAGAAGCATCACGAGAAAACAATAAGCCTCGCACGGTTTTGAAGCCACGCAAAGTCTGTGCAAGCGGCAAGCGAAAGAAAGATGAAATAAGTGTTGACAGTCTAGACTTCAATAAGAAAATCCTTCATACGGCCTGGCATCCCAAGGAAAATATCATTGCTGTAGCTACTACAAACAATCTGTATATATTTCAAGACAAAGTGAATTAGGGTTGGCATTCCTAGCAGAAGAGCCCACTTCCTGCTTAGTTGAGATAGTTGAATCTAGCATTCGTACCTATAAAAGAGAGAGGTCCATTGTGGCACCCCTTTCCAGTGTTTGACAGTGTGCCATTCGACAACACATTTTTATAGCTACATGGAGAAAACTCTGTGGATTATCATTGTAGTATTCTCCATGTCTGCTAGCCATTTAGGTAAGGGTAGGGCACTTTTAATTTAAATGACTTCTTGCACCATCTTGCCTAATGGACTAGATTGGACTGTATCAACATTGAGTTACTCCACTTTTTATGCCTTCCATTGTGATGACGTCAAACACAGTGAAAGCCTTCAGTCATGCTATGGGATTTGTGTATCCTCATTACTGTATCATTTGTGGGGTACACCCCTTCTCCCTTTTTTAAATTAAATACAGCTCATTCTTACTGTGGCTTGTAGCATTCCTCCTCTCTGGCCTCCTGGACTCTCCCCCTTCATCTCTCTTACCCTTGCTCCTTCCACCCAGTCTTGGTGGTGGTATATTAAGAAAGAAAGAAAGAACGAAAGCACACAAACATGAGTCAGTTTGGGGTCAGTGATAAAGGGGGTATATGTTGCGAACAAATGTTTTAATAACAGTTGGCTGTAATCACTCCTTGCCATGTCTGGCACTGAAAATAAGGAAAAAAAAAAAACTACTACTGAATAAAAGTGACAAAGAATGGAGAATCTGGTTTTCTTTTTCTTTTAAATCTACCTCTTTAAGCCAGTATTTTGTGTCATGCCCTTTGGTGCAGTGAAATGAAATGAGTTTCCATTGTTTATTGGTATTTTTGTTAATTATTTGTAACATATTTTCTTCTACATGGGGAACGGACAGGCTTTCTGTTTGAACATGGTTTGAATACATACTGGTATTGAGGATTTCAGTCTACAAATGCTACTAGTTTTTTTAATTGTAGTTATGAGGGTATTGGATACATTGTATCTATACTTAACTCACCTGTTAATGAAATTGTTGTAAATGAGAACCAAATTTGTAGAACTTCATTTTTAAAGACTTTTTATAGTGCTTAATTTAATTTTTTCTTATTAAATATTAAGTCAAAGACTTAAAATGTTTTTAACAAGTTAAGCTTTTTTTTTGTTACTCATTCATGCAGTAGAACAGAAAACTAACATTGAGTGATTCCATAGATTAAATTGACACTGCACTACTTTTTGTTTTTGTATTTTATTGCAATCGAATCAGAATGATTTGTACTTTGCCATAGACATTTTTCTTTTGTTTGATTCCCAAAGCTATATTAAAGAAAAACTTTTAAAGGTACAGTGTTCAAAAAGTGCTTAATGGACTCCAACTGCTGCCTCAAATAAAAATTTAGTGATCTCTATGTGACTACGCTTTCCCTAAGTGGTGATACTTTATCCAAAGATGAAAAGGACCCCTGTTTTTAATAGGTGGAATGTACCTTTGTCAGTCCTGCAGAAGCTTTAATGGAGAGAAAAAAATGGACTTTATTTTTAAAAGATGAATCAAGCAGGCATTTATATCATTAAAGAATGGTCGTATATTTTGGTTGAGCAGTAATATAACAACCATGAATGTAGAGGACTTGAGTGCTTATACCTCCACTACTTATTGTTCTGTTCTCATCTTCAACAATGAAAAAATGATCAAACAGTTCACCGTAATTCCCTCTACACTTATGCAAATATTATATCTTGTAAGTTGACATTTTTAGCACACAAGAAATTTTATGTAATAAAATCACTGTATCTTTTGGAGTTAAATTTTGAATTTGTATTTAAACACATTGATTATATGTCTGATAATTTTTAATGGCACTTTGACTAATGGGGGCCTTGGGGGTGCATTCCTAATTTGTGTTATTTATTATTCACATTTGGCTTGCAAGTGGGATGTTCCCCTACCAGAAATATCAATGCTGTTTTCTGATTGGATAGCTTTCCAGAAGATCCTTTTGGGAGGTGGTTTCCCTGCAGTTTGGTTGTATGTCTTGAGATAAAACCATGAGAAAGCTCTTGGAAATTCTCTTTTTATTCATTAGTAGCTATGATGATGCTCATCCATGACACTAAAGGTTAGTTTTATATATTTAAGAGAAACAATTGCTAAAATTAAAATGCCTCTATCAAGGGAATGCTATTATAAATTATTGTAACATCTCAAGTATTTTTTAATTTCTTTGGTGTAGCAAACTATAAGCCCAGCCACTCATTTTATATGGTCATGGTTAATTTTTTTATTAATAAAAATTATAGAATAAACTTAGTCTTGTCAAGTTGCTTGTATTTCCTATTCTCTTGCCACTAATACAGTCTTTCCCTCAACCTTTCTCAAAAAAAAGATTGTGGTAGAAGAAATTTCATTCTATTAATTTTCTTTGATCTTTACTTGGTGGCTGGGCAATAAAAATAATTTATAAATATAAACACATTTTTGTATAGCAATTAACCACGGGATATTAAGCTTCTGTGAAGCCCTTAGTCTCTGAGTTAAAGGGAAAAAAAAGAAAAAATTGCATTCATGCACTTTTTCCTTTCCAAAATTAAGAGGTTTCTTTTAAACCTTAATGTGAGTTAATTCCGGGTAGATATGTTTTTTAAAGAAAACTAGAAATATGAACACTGAGCTGCTTTTAGTCTGTAACTATACGAGTAATGTGTTTACTAGAAAATTGTACGTGTGAAATCTAATGAGTACTGATAAAAGCTTTTTTAGTGAAATTTAAGTTGTTTTCTTTGGGAATATTGCTGGAACATCTTATGTCTACCTCACATAAATTGAAGTGGCGGTAATTATACTTCAGAAAGAACACCAAGTGCCACTCCCACAAAAAATAAAAGCTGGAAAGGTGCTGGGTATGGTGGCATTGGTAACTAACCAGCAACCCTGGAGGCTGAGGCAGGAGAATCACCAGTACTAGGAAAGCTTAAGCAACTTAGAGACCATCTGTCAATGAAGGTGCAGCTCAGTCCTAAAACACCCCTGGGTTTCACCCCAGTACCATACAGAATAAGATAATCAAGAAGTCAATTTTCCTTTGTATTTGACAACATCACTATTTTAAGTATTACTGTGCAGATGGTAGGTACTTCAGGCTGTGTGTGTGTGTGAGTGAGCATGATTAGAAAGTTGACTCCTCCCCCCAAAGTCTTGGAAACACACCCTGCTTCATTTTATAATTATGCATATGAGTCAAATTACAATTCGGTTATTATAATTAGATCCTTTATTAACCTATTGTCAGTGTTTTCAAATGGTAAAGTTTCTTTACCATTGAGTTGTATCAACATTGTTTTTACATAGTGATACTAGACTGTGCAACCTATTCTCTCTACATTAGAATTTAATACTCCCACTTGATAGAGGCTTAAAGTATTAACTTGAAAATTTCCCCCACACAGTGACACAGTGCATGTTCAACAAAAGGCACTGCAAAGCTTAGGGTTTTGTTTTGGTTTGATTTTTTGGTACGGTGGATTGAACCCAAGGGTACTTTACCACTGAGCTACGTACTCTGCCCTTTTTTATTTAGATAGGGTCTTGCTAAGTTGCTTAGGACCTCACCAAGTTGCTGAAGTTGGCCTCAAACTTGTGATCCTCCTGCCTCAGTCTCTGAATTACAGTTCTTGGAATTAGAGGTGTGTGTCACTACACTCAGCAAAGCTTAGTTTTTATAGGAGAGAAAAAAAAGGACTTTGGAAAACAAAATAACTGGAGTTCAGTGGTAGAGTGCATGACTAGCATGCTCAGGGTGTTGAGTTTGGTTCCTAGCACCACAAAATAATAGTAATCATTTTAAGCCAATAATATTCTTACAATATTCTACTTAATTCTCCCAATAGTAGGGTTTTTTAAGGGCTTTCCTGCTAGGGGGTATAGGTTAAGTCTTGAACAGGGTCTGTAAGGCATTTTTATTTATTTTTGTGGTGGTGCTGGTGCTAAGGATTGAACCTAGGGCCTTGTACCCGCAGGGCAGGCACTCTGCCAGCTGAGCTGTATCTACAGCCCATTCCAAGGTATTTTTGAGAACATAGACCTGGGAGTTCTGTTTCTATACTAGAAGAGCTTTATTATTAAAAAACAAATCGGGTCAAATGGAAGGTAAGTCCAAGTTTACATTCCCAAATAAAACCACTATTCAGCATGACCCTGGAGCAGTAGTGGTAGAGCCCAGATGTCAACTGTGATGTCTGGTGTGGTCAGACCTTATTAGGAAAATGGCAGAATGTAATTGGAAGACTGTTCCTGAGCTGCACTTTTTTTTCAGACTACGCATTTTCAAAATCAGATCCTATGTATCATTCTAAACACCTTCCACCTTTACAAGGAGACCAGGAATTTCATTTTGCACATTCATTCAAATGTCTAAATTCCTTCTAAAATAGTATTCTGAATACATATTCTTTGGGACTTTTGTTTTTAAGGTAGAAAACCAATGTCATTTACTTAGCATGCAAGAGACCTTTCATCCTCAGTATCCCCAGAAAAAAGCCAGTAATTTTATTAAGCAGAGAAAATAACCATCACATTTCATGTATTTTGTTTTTGCTCTTCTAGGCACACTAGATTTGCATGTCTTATTTCTCCACTTAATATTTATATCTCAAGTGATGCCTCACTCCATTATTTAGCCAGTCCCTGGTGACATCTTTGTTTTTTCAAGTAGGAATACTGGAATAATGAATATACCAATCTTGGTGTGAAATTTTTTAGGATACATTCCTAAAAATAATGTATAGTGTTATGTGATGGCACATGCCTGTGATCCCAGTGACTTGGGAGGCTGAGGGGAGAGAATCCTAATTTTGAAGCTGATCTCAGCAACTTGGTGAGAACCTGTCTCAAAATTTTAAAAAGAGCTGGGATGTAGCTTAGTGGTAGAGCACTCCTAGGTTTAATCCTCAGTACCACCCAGATAGTAATATATTAAGGGAGATGAATATGTTTTAGATCTGGCACATACTGACAAATTTCCTTTCAAATTTCTGAAAAGTTCCGCCATAAATACAAGGGATTACCCATGTTTTCACACTTATTACTGGACAAAATATCCATCTTTTACCTTTGTAAATTGAAAAAGGAAACAATAACATAATTTGTTTCATCTTTCTAATATGATAGTAATTCTTATAAGTATGATACATCTTTGTCAGGCATGCTTTATCAATATTTTCTCCATCAGGCATTTTTGATTCCACGGTGCCCACCACTCAGCCCGCCCACCATTTGTTTTGTTTTGTTTTGTTTTAGGGGGAGGGTTTGTTTTTGTTTTTGTTTCAGTGCTGGGGAGATTGAAGCCAGGGGTGCTCTACTACTCAGCTGTATCCCCACCCCTTTTTATTTTGAGACAGGGGTTCAACTAAATTGCCAAGGCTGGCATTGAACTGGCAATCCTCCTGCCTCAGCCTTCCAAAATGCTGGGATTACAGGTGTGTGCCACTGTACCTGACTCAACAGTGTCTTTTTAAAAACCAGTATGTCAGTATAGATTTTTCTCTTATGGATATTTTGGTGTCATCTCTAAAATCATTGCTTACTTCAAGGTCGCAGCCTTTTTTAAGTTTATTATTTTTCAGTTAACATTCTTATGATCTATTTTTAAAGTTTTTATGTATGGTTCGTTTGTAAAAGTGATACACAGTATGTAGATCAAGGTCTGTTTTTCTTTGCACCTTTGTTGAAAACCAGTTGGCTGTATATGTGTGAATGTCTCTGAACTGTTACATTAATGTGAATGTCCATTTTCACCAGTACCTTGTCTTATTTACTGTAGTTTTATATAGTTGAATATTGGAATTTTTTGTTCTTGTTTGGCTTTTGTGGTGCTGGGGATTTAGCGCAGGAGTATTCTGTCTCTGACTACATCCCCAGTCCTATTTTACATTGAATTTTGAGTCTGTATCTCATTAAATTGCTGAAGCCAGCCTCAAACTTGAGATCCTCCTGCTTCAGCCTCCTGAGTAGCTGGAATTATAAATGTATAGCACCACACCTGGTTCAATTTTGTTCTTTTTCAGAACTATTTTGCTAGTTTTGTTCCTTTACACATTTTAGGATCACCTCACTGACTACAAAAAACAAAAGCAGTTCCCTAGATTTTGATGATAATCTCACTGAATCCATAGGCCAGGGAGAGTGGACAGTTTAATATTTATTTCCAATCTGTAAATACAGCATATTGCTCAATTTATGTCTTACATTTATTAGTGTTTTCCATTTTTAGCATACAGATCTTGCACATACATTCCAAGTACTGCATGAAGTGTTTGCTATTATAAATGGTACTTTTGTTGAAATTTGTAACTTTAGGAAATTCAGTGTTTTTGTATATTGACCTTACATTGACACCTTAGGAAATTCACTTATGGGCTGGGATTATGGCTCAGCAGTAAAGCGCTTGCCTTGCATGTGTGAGGCACTGGGTTCAATCCTCAGCACCACATAAAGAGAAATAAAATAAAGATATTGTGTCCATCTACAGCTTAAAAAAAAATTCACTTATATTGGTTTATTTTTAAAGTTTTCTAAGTAGACAGTCATGTTGGCATATCTGTACATTTTTTGTTGTTGTTGTTTTATACCAGGGATTGAACTCTTAACCACTGAGCCACATCCCCAACTCTCTTTATTATTTGCTACAGGGTCTTGCTAAGTTGCTTAGGCCTCACTAAGTTGCTGAGACTGGCTTTGAACTTGGATCTTCCTGTTTCAGCCTCCGGAGCTGCAGTAATTATAGGTGCATGCCACTGCACCCAGCAGGTTTCCTTCCTTTCTGATCTTCCATCCCAGTGTCTTTTTTAAATTTTTATTGTTCTGCACTGGATAGACCCTCTACAGTAATGTTGAGTAGGGGAAGTGAGAGCAGACACATCATCGCCTTGTCAGCAACATCAGAGGCAAACATTTCATCTTTTACCACCAGATTTGTTCATTCTAGGGTTTTTGTAGATACCTGAATATGCTGGCTGATTGAGGAACTTCAATTCCTAGTTTTCTGAGAGTTCATAATCATGAATGAATGAATATTGGATTTTGTCAGATGTTCTTTCTACATCTATTAAAATGATCCTGCCGTTTTTAAAAAATCTTGATATGGTCATTCCATTGAGATTCAAGTGCTGAACCAGTGTTGGCTTCTTGGAATTTTGCTGTATTCTTTCCTAGTATTTTGTAGAGTATGTTTGCATCAATGTTCATGAGGGATATTGATCGACCCGTAGTTTTTTTATGTTTTAATGTTGGATTAGTGTAATGCTTACCGTATGAAATGAATTCCCATCCTCTCCTATATTGAAGAATGTGGGTAAAATTGTTCTAATTTCCTTTTTGAATGGCGGGATTTATTAATGGCAAGTATTAGATGTCATTTTGTCAAGGATCACATAGCTAAAGAGGACTTCACAAAAACTGCAATATTTCCCCCTACTGGGAATTCAAATGTATTATTGTTTTATTCTCTAAATTGCCCAGCAAAGTTAGCAGAATCAAGCACCATAATTGAGTGTGCCAAATGACATACCAGCAAATTTCCCAAACCTGGGGAATTGGATAGCAATTCAGATATTGTAGGCATTTAGAACCCCAAATAGATAAAACCAGAAAAGAACCTCCCACTTCACAATACAGTTAAATTCCAGAAATCAAAACCAAAGAAAGAATTTTAAAAGCTGCAAGACATACCAGGTCATATATAAACAGCAAGCCAATCAGAAAAACAGATTTCCCCACAGAAGCCCTATAGGCCAGGAAGACTTGGAACTTGCAAATGAGATAAAAAAAAAGAAACCGAGAAAGAATAAATCTCATTAGAAAAGTAGTTAAGCAAATGAGAATTAGGATTTAATCAAACAGTAAAAATAAAATCATATTAGGAAGTAATACATTCTTCTCTATAATAACACTGAATGTCGGTGATCTCAAAAATGTAACGGCCTCTGATTTAAAGACATAATAAGAAATAGGACCCAATTACATGTTGCCTGCAAGAAACACACCTCATTGGCAAAGACATCCACTGGCTGAAAGGATGGAAAATGATACTCCATGCAAATGGAATCTGAAGGTAAGCTTGAGTACCTAACCTAATATCAAACAAAGCAGACTACAAGCCAGAATTAGTCAGAAGCGACAAAGGTCACTACAAATTAGTAGAAGTAACACTCCAATAAGAAAAACAATTGTAAATATTTATGCCCTTAACATCACATATAATTTCATAAAGCAAACATTACTCAACATAGTCTCCAATAGACCCCAATTCAATAATAATGGGTCATTTCAATAAACTTCTCCCTAATAGATCATCCAGACATAAAATCAATGAAAGAGTTAAAACTTGCTAAAGATTGAATGGACTTAGACATTTACATAATATTTCATTCAACAATTAACAATTTCTTTCCAGATGCCTGTGGAGAGCGGTGACTTGGATCACCGTCTCTGACTGCCTCGTGGCTACGGCTGCACTTGTGCCGGGAACTTTCTGTGCAATGGTGCAGGACAAAATTGCCCAGTTGCTATGCGGATGCCCTGCCCATTGAGGTTCTGTGCAAGGTACAGAAGTATCAGTCTTGACCCTGAGTTGAGACACCAGCTGCTGGGGATAGAGAATTACAAGCATAACTAGATAATTACAATTGTTTGCTAGCACTTCGACTTTCAAGACTGCTTTGAAGAAACTTTCACAGAAACCCTTCTGATGATAAAACCTATATAATAAACGTGCTGAACTAGCTCCGGGTCATAGTTCCTCCATCAGAGGATGGTGTTCCACCTGGTCCTGGCTTTCTCTCTGTACGTGTTTGTCTTTGTTAATCTCCCATCACCCCTTGCTGGTTTCTAAGATTTGTGCAGCCACGGTAGCCACCCATGGAACTTTGTCCAAAGTAGAACATATTTTAGGCCATAAAGCAAGTAGTGGCAGATAAAAAATTTTGAAACAATTCCTTGTGCCTTATCAGATCGTAATGGAATGAAATTGGACATCCATAGCAAGAAAATACAGAAACTATACAAAGATGGAGTTAAAACACTTTTGAGTGATGAGTCGGTCATTGAAGAAATCTAGAGAAAGTTTAAAGTTCCTAAAGTCAAATGAGAATAGAAATACAACCTATCAGAACCTATGGGACACAACTGAAGGCAGTTCTGTGAGGAAAGTTTATAGCTATGAATGTCAACATTAAAAAAAAAAAACAAGCTGGGCATGGTGGCACACGCCTGTAATCCCTGCACTTTGGGAGGCTGAGACAGGAGAATCGTGAGTTCAAAGCCAGCCTCAGCAACGGCGAGTGAGACCCTGTCTCTACATAAAACACAAAATAGGGCTGGGGATGTGGCTCAGTGGTCAAGTACCCCTGAGTTCAATCCCCAGTACCAAAAAAATAAAAAATTGAAAAATTTTTAAAAATCAGAAGGATCTAATGATGTATCTCAAGGTATTAGACAAGCAAGAACAAACCAGAAGGAAAGAAAGAATAAAGATCAGAGCCGAAACTAATGAAATAAAGAATAAAAAAATTAAAAGAATCAAGTAACAAAAAGGTGGTTCCTTGAAAAGGCACTCAAGATTGATAAATCTTTAGCTAAACTATAAGAGGAGACTCAATAAAATAAAGATGGGGAAAAAAAGTGTAGTGCACACTTCTAATCCCAGTGACAGGAGCCTGAGATGTGACAATTGCAAGTTCAAGGCCAGCCTCAGCAACTTAGAACTGATCCCAAAATAAATCACTGGGATGTAGCTAAATTGTAGTGCACCACTGCATTTGATCCCCAGTTTAAAGAAGAAGAGGAAGAGGAAAAGACAATCTATATTCCAATAAATTGGAAAATTAAGAGGAATAAATTTCTAGACACAGCCTACCAAAATTCAGCCAAGAAGATATAGAAAACCTAAATGGACCAATAACAAGCATTGAGATTAAAGGAGTAATGAAAAACCTCCCAACAAAGAAGAGCCCAGGATCAGATGGATTCACAGCTGAGCTTTACCAGATTTTTAAAGAATTAATACCAGCACTCTTCAAATTACTCCATGAAGTGGGGAGAAAACACTTTCAAACTCATTCTATGAAGTATCTTACTGAAACCAAAACCAGATATGGACACATCAAGAAACTTACAGGGCTGGGATTGTAGCTCAACGGTAGAGCGTTTGCCTCGCATGCGTGAGGCCCTGGGTTCGATCCTCAGCACCACATACAAAGCAATAAAATAAAGACATTGTGTCCATCTACAGCTAAAAAAATATTTAAAAAAAAAAGAAACTTACAGATCAGTATCCTAGATGAACACAGATGCAAAAATTTCTAATAACATGTTTGCAAAGTAAATTCAGCAGCACATTAAAAAGATCACTTATCATGATCGAGTCAGCTTTATCCTATGGATGCAAGGATGATTTAGCATTCACAAATCAATAAATATAACACACCACATAACTGATGAAGGACAAAAAACACACAATCATGTCAACTGATGCCAAAAAAAAAAAAAAAAAAACCCACACAAAACAAAACCAACCAACCAAACAAAAAAAA
>PVHX01012676.1:0-58037 GCA_004024805.1 Geosciurus inauris
AAGAAATTTTTAAATCTAGTTTTGGCTTTATTATGCAGACCAAGAATGTTTTTACTTTTTTTAATTTCAATTTTTTGGTGCTGGGGATGGAACTCAGGCCTCAGCCATGCTAAGCACACACTCTACCACTAACTCACACTCCCAGACCCTGTACAATAAGAATTTATCTTCACAATTTCAATGAAAGTAACTGAGCAATGAGAAGGTTCCAGAATCTGCCCAGGGTCATAAGACTGTTAAGTGCCAGAGCCAAAACTGGACACAAATTCTGCTCTCCTCATTTTTATTCTAAGGACTTTCTACTTCTGAGTCAGCCAGCAACTCTGGGCAAAGCTTCTGACCAACAGTCATCACTAAGATATAAAAGAAATGACTATGTAGTCTGCACCCTGCAGGGGCTAACAACCTAGCTACGATGACCAAAGCCCAAGAAAGAACATATTTAAAGCAGTTTAGAATACACTAACTTAATTGTACATCTTTAGTAGAATTAGGGAGCCAAGACAAGATAAAATCAACTATTCAGGAATCCACCATATGTCAAAGAATGTTGCAGGCCCACCAGAGGATACGATCATGAAGAAATCTTCCTTGCTATCTTCCCTTAACCAACAATAATAACACAGCAAGCAAAACTAGGAGGCACACTCTTGTGCAAGAGAAACAGCACAGGCTTCTAACTGGTGACTACACAGAGCAGGGACAGTCTTTAGCTCTGTCCCTATTTACCTGGGATAGTAGTATCCAAATAACTATAGATAGACTCACAGAAAAGTTTTGTTTGTTTATTAGCCTTGATAGTATATATAACTTTTCTGTTTTTATTGATCCCCTAAATGAATAACTTCTTTGTCAGTTTTAATAACAAATTACTCATTGATGGCCTAGGGTGGGGATGACTCATGATTGTAATGCCAGATACTCAGGAAGCTGAGTCAAGAGGATCATAAATTTGAAACCAGCCTGGGCAACTTGGTGAGACCTCGTCTTAAAACAATAAAAAAAAGAAAGTCTAGCTCAGCAATAGAGTGCTTGCTTAGCATATGCAAGATCCTGGATTCAGTGTTCAGTGCTGCTAAATAAATAAAAGAATTCAGTAACATTATACTACTGTATTTTTTGTTTGTTTTGTTTTCCCAGTACTGGAGATTAAAGAGGTTTGTGCATACTAGGCAAGCGCTCTACCACTGGGCTACATCCCCAGCCCTCCACTTTTAATCTTCAATGTATAAGAGCCCAGATCATTTAACTCAGACCTCTAATTTTACCTGTAAAGAAATCAAGACCCAAATATTTCAGTAATATGACTAAGTTTATACAAGGCAATGGCTAAGGGTAAATTTTATGCTATGTTCTATGTCCTAAACTTCTTTTCCCCTTTTTTCTTCAATCTTGGGGCTCAAACCCTAGGGCTAGCACTTTTTCTTGCTTTCCTTTTTTTTTCCCCCTTTTTTGGTGCTGGAAATCAAACCCAAGGCCTTGCACATACTATGCAAGTGCAATACCACAAGCCAATTCCAGCCCTAGCATTCACTTAATTATCTATTTTAATCTTATATGTTAATAGCCTACAAATATCATTGATATGCTTTTCTTTTGTGTATTTTTTAATGATTAAAACATGAACAAGATCATTGCTATATTTTAAAAGATGCCAACATGTTTCTTCCAGGCCAATGTTAACCTATACAAAATGAGAATTAAAACAGATATTTCACAATTTGAAACTTTTCTATGATCTGTACTTCTGCTGAAATCCCATGTTATCTAACAATTGGAAATAATGGGAGATGAGATTGACAAGCATATCTATAATTAGTCATTGATGATAATTGTTTATGATGTCAGTAAATACAGAGATATTATATATCTCTCATCTTCATGGCCCATGCTGGCTAAATAACAAATCATAGATAAAAAAGGGCCAATTACGATCAGATAGAAATCAACATACCTCGTGTCATGTCTAAAATACTGCAAATTTTATAGTAAAAGAAAGACCAGTATAAATATTTAGGGTTGTCTTGAGGAAAAACAAGACAAACAGTTGAGTGATTGGACAAATCATAGGAAAACAAATGACAGGACACAGGAGGACAATAAATGCCCTGCCCATACACCGTGGGGAAGACGACCATGGTTCATAAGATTCAGGCACAAAGCAGGATAAAACTACTTCCCTGGAGCAATCCATGCCCACTGAACCCATGTACACTTCTAATGTATAGTCTTTCATGAGATCCCTTCCTGTCTGAGTCCTAATTCATAAGTGCTAATAACATGTCTTTATTAAGTATGTTGAAGACATTGCTCTCTGTGGTAAACAGAGACACACAGTTGATATGTCTGTTTCTTGACATGGAGAATATTGAGAAATGTGGTGAAAACATGTGTCCCACCTCAGTTATAGCAAATACATGACACTGAAACAAAGCATCAAAAAAGTGATTTTAGTATACAGAGCTCTAATTATAATCACTACATCGTCTATTAAAATTTATATAAAGTTCAATTTAGTTCAATTCCATCAAGAGATATTTTCCTGGGGAAGATAAAAAAGAAACAAATTACCCAAGTGCTAAAAATGACAATAGAAAAACGTAATAAATCTAATAAAATTGGGTATAGCTCAGTGGTACAATTTACACTTAGCATGTACAAGGCCCTGGGTTTGACTCCCAATACCAAAGCGCATGCGCACACGCACACAGACATACACAAAACAATTGGTTAAAGAATATCATAAAACATATATGACAAAGACTATAGAATTTTCTTTGTGTTTTTTTTTTGTTTAATTGTGGAGATGGGGTCCTGCTGTGTTGCTTGGGCTGGTCTCAACTCCTAAGCTAAAGTGACATCCCTACTTTAGCCTCCTGAGAAGCTGAGGCTACAGATACTACCATATATGGCTTTGGTACGTTTTTTAAAAAATCATGAAACAAATTAATATTTGAGGGGGAAAAATTCAAATTTCCGAAAGAAAATGCTTTCAGAGAAAAAAAAAAAAAAAACCCTTAATGTTCATTAATGAAAATGAACCTGGCTGCAAAGAGTTTTATATATTTAAAAATAAAAGGAATAAATCACACAGACCATATTTGCTGCTCTTATTTTTCAAGTAAAAAGCATCACTGACTTCCAGTTGAAAGAAACATTAATGGTCATCGATTTTAGCCTCTCCAGGGCTGTGGTCACCCCACTGATGTTCATCCAGTCTGTTTTAACTTCTCCAGCAGTGATGGAATTACTGCTCTCAAGATCACCTACTGTAAGACTGGACATTCTTTTTGTTGTTGTTGTTGTTGTTTGTTTTTGTCACGCCAGGGATTGAACCCATGGCCTTGTGCATGCAAGGCAAGCACTCTATCAATTGAGCTATATCCCCAGCCTCAAAACTGTACATTCTTTAAGGGACAGCCTTCCATATGTTGAGTGGAATCATAATAAATGCTATCAAAACAAGCTTCTCCATCCTGAACACATTTAACTTTCCATTTAAATATAAATTACAGGCTTGAAATTTGTTCCTATAGTAGAAGCAGGGGTAGTGGTGCATGCCTGTTATCACAGGTCCTTAGGAAGGTGAGGCAGAAGAATCTCAAGTTCAAGAATTTCATAAATTTAATAGCAAGACCCAGTCTAAAAAAAAATCCTGGATATATATTACAGTGGTAGAGTACCACTTTCATAGCCTTTGCAAGGCTCTGGGTTCAATCCCCAGTAGAGGAGAAAAAAAAATCCTTCAGGGAAAAAGGGAGATATTTAAAAAACTATTTTGGGAATGTATTTTAGCTGGGTTTTGTGACTGACTCAATATAGAAAGAAGGAAGAGTGAGGTATGTTGGGGAACTTGCACAATTCTCAAGTTTCTGGCTTAAGAAACAGGGTAAAGTATTACATCACATGCTATTATCATGCACCAAGAATCCACCAATAAGTGTGAGAACAGATTAGGCTTGGAGAAAGAAAAGTTCAGGTTGGACTATGCCCATATCCATATATATATGTGTGTGTGTATATGTGTGTGTGTGTGTGTGTGTGTGTGTGTGTGTATTTAAAGATAATATGAAATTCACATCTGGCATTCCTAAGAGTGAAATGAGCTAGAAATTTGAATTTGGAATTATCAACATGCATGTAAAGGATTCCTTAGAGTGGATGTTAAGATGGACTGCATATGAAAAGCAATGTATACTTAGTAAGAGTTAAGTAGAAAATCACCACATGAAGGTATTACAAATGCAGTCCAAGCTAGGAATATATAACTCAGTGTTAGAGTATATACATGAAGCCCTGTGCTCATTTCTCAGCCCCACAAAAAAAAAAAAAAAAAAAAAAGGCAGCACAAAAGGTAAAAGGCAGAGCTAGAAGTGTAGCTTAGGAGTAGTTTGCTTGCTTAGTAAGCATGAGGCCCTGGATTTGATCCCAGCACCACATTCCTCTCCCCACCCCAAAAAAGAAAGGTAAAAGGAGGAAGTATGTAATATATACTCATGGATGGTCATTTTTCTGACTGCATAAAATATTATGCAGTTGCTTAAACAGTGCTTTTGAAATATTTTAAGTAATTAGAAAAATTTTCATTAATGGTGAATATAAATGCAAGCTACTAAATGAATATGTTAATAATGTTTCTGGATTTTAGCATTGTGTCTCCTCAAAGAGAGACATGGAACATCACAAGAAATTATTACATACAATGTGAAAAAAGAAAGCCACGATAATTTCAAAAGAATCTGTACAACACATACTATGTTCTATGACTACGTTTCAGTTATTGTGCTGTAAAAATATAAAAGGATTGTTTTTTAAATCCTATAATTATAGCCGGACATGGTGGTGCACTTTTGTAATCCCAGCACTTTGGCAGGCTGAGACAGGAAGATCGTGAGTTCAAAGCCAGCCTCAGCAACGGTGAGGCACTAAGCAACTCAGTGAGACCCTATCTCTAAATAAAACACAAAATAGGGCTGAGGATGTGGCTCAGTGGTCAAGTGCCCCTGAGTTTAATACCAGGTACCAAAAAAAAAAAAGAAAAAGAAAAATCCTATGACTATAAACTATAGCTATTTCTGAATAAATTTTAGTTTAAAAATAATCATAAAGGACATAACATGTACAAGACATGAAAGACACTGAAAATATTGCTTCATCCCAACAGTAACCAACCAGAAATAATATAATATGTAATATAAATAATATAAAAGATACCATTCCCATTAGTGATAAATCATCTAGAAACTGGTTCAGCAAAGAAAACACAAACCTTCTGTAGAGAAAAGCATAAACTCTATTAAAAAGACAAAAAAGATGATCTGAATAAACAAAGAAGTTCTTCACATTCTTGGATGATATTATAAAAGCAAAAATAGTCCTAATCTACAAAATTTAATAAAATTCCAACCAAATTCTTTAGAATTTTTTTAAAGAAACTCGAAAACCTATTCTAAATTTATTTTTTTCTTTATTGGTTCTTTTTAATTATACATGACAATGGAATTCATTTTGACATAATTAGAAGAGCATGGAATATAATTTGTTATAATTCAGTTCCCAGTACTTCCCCTTCCCCTCCCTGTGTCCCCTTCCCTCTACTCTACTGAGCTTTCTGATATAGTTTTTTTTTTTTTTTTAATTAGTGTCTTGTGTATGTACATGATGGTGAAATTCACTGTGGTATATTCATATTGTACATAGGGAAGTTAGTTCAGATTCATTCCACTGTCTTTCCCTAAACCACCTTTTCTCCCTCCCCTTCATTCCACTTTGTCTACTCTACTAGTCTTTCTTTATTCTTTTTTTTTACCCTCCTACCTACCCATTACTTTGGATTAGCTTCTGTGTAACAGAGAAAACATTTGACCTTTGACTTTTTGAGACTAGCTTATTTCACTTAGCATGATACTCTCCAGTTCCATCCATTTATCAACAAAGGCCATCAAGTCATTCTTCTTTATGGCTGAGTAATACTACATTGTGTATATATGCCACATTCCATTCATCTGTTGAAGGACACCTAGGTTAGTTCCATAGCTTGGCTATTGTGAATTGTGCTGCTATATACATTGATGTGACTGCATTTCTGTAGTATGCTGATTTTAAATCCTTTGGGTATTTACTGAGGAGTTGGATAGCTGGAATAGCTGGGTTATACAGTGGTTCCATTTCCAGTTTTTGAGGACTCTCCATACTGATTTCCAGAGTGATTTCACCAATTTGCAGTCCCACCAAGAAGGTATTAGTGTACTCTTTTCCCCATACCCTCACCAACATTTATTGTTACTTGTATTCTTGATAATTGTTGTTAAGACTGGAGTGAAATGAAATCTCAGTGTAGTTTTAATTTGCATTACTCTAATTGCTAGAGATGTTAAATGTTTTTTCATATATTTGTTGACTGCTCATATTTCCTCTTTTGAGAAGTGTCTGTTAAGTTCCTTTTCCCATTTATTGATTGGGTTATTGTGTGTGTGTGTGTGTGTTAAACTTTTTTACTTCTTGGTATATCCGGAAATTAACACCCTGAGCTACAGGTGGCAAAGATTTACTCCCATTGTAGGCTCTCTCTTCACACTATTGATTGTTTCCTTGGCTGTAAAGAAGCTTTTTAATTTGGTGGTATCTCATTTATTGATTTTTTATTTTATATCTTGTGCTTTAGAGGCCTTGTTAAGGAAGTTAGTTCCTGAACTGACATCTTAGAGTGTTGGGTCTATATTTTCTTCTAGCAGGTACAGAGTTTCTGAAATAGTTCCTACATCTTTGATCTACTTTGAGTTGAATTTTCTGCAGGGTGAAAGATGGAGGTTAAATTTAATTCTACTATATATGGATTCCCAGTTTTCCCAGCATCACTTTTTTTAAAGGCTGTCTTTTCTCCAACATATGTTTTTGGTACCTTTTTCAGGTATCTGATAACTCTATTACTGTGGGTTTGTCTCTGTGTCTTCTATTCTACCCCACTGGTTTTCATGCCTGTTCTGATGCTAGTACCATGCTGTTTTATTACTACAGCTCTAAACTATAATTTGAGGACTGGTATTGTGATGCCTCCAGTTTTGCTTTTCTCACTAAGGATTGCTTTGGCTATTGTGGGCCTCTTATTTGTCAAAATGACTTTCATGACTGCTTTTTTGATTTCTGTGAAGAATGAAATTGGAATTTTGAGGAGAATTGCATTGAATCTGTATAGCACTTTTGGTCATACGGCATTTTGACAATATTAATTCTGCCTATCCAAGATGAGATTGTTTCCCAAATTTTTATTGTTTTTGTTTTTTGAGGCTATTGCAAATGGGATAGTTTCTCTAATTTCTTCTTCAGCAGATTCATCATTGGAGTATAGGAATGTGATTGATTTATGGGCATTGATCTTGTATCCTTCTACTTTGCTGAATTCATTTGTGAGCTCTAGAAGTCTCTGGTGGAGTTTTTGGGTCTTTAAATATAGGATCATGTCAACAACAAACAAATACTTTGAGCTCTTCCATCATATTCAGATCCCTGTAATTTTGTTTTCTTGCCTAATGCTCTGACTAGTTTCAAGGAATAAGTTAAATAGGAGTGGTGAAAGTAGGCATCCTTGTCTTGCTCCTGATTTTAGAAAAAAAATGCTTTCAGTTTTTCTCCATTCAGAATAATGTTGGCTTTCAGTCTGTCATATATAGTCTTTACAAACTGGAGATAAGTTCCTTCTATCCCTAGTTTTTCTAGTGTTTTAAACGTGAACTGATGCTGTTTTGTCAAATGCTTTTTCTTTACTGATATAATCATGTTATTTTTGTCTTTAGGTCTATTTATGTGTTGAATTACATTTATTGACTTCCATATGTTGAAACAACCTTGCATCCCTGAGATAAAACCCACTTGATTGTGGTACACTATCTTTTTAGTGTGTTTTTGTATGTGATTTGCCAATATTTTAACTGATATGTATTAAGAATATTTATTAAGAATTGTTATATCTTGGGCTTGGGTTGTAACTCAGTGGTAGAGCACTTGCCTAGCATGTGTGAGGCACTAAGTTCGATCCTCAGCATCACATAAAAATAAATAAATAATGGGCTGAGGTTGAGGCTCAGTGGCACAGAATTTGCCTTGCATGTGTGAGACATTGAGTTCGGTCCTCAGAACCACATAAAAACAAAACAAAATAAAGGTATTGTGTCTATGTACAACTAAATTTTTTTTTTAAATAAACAAAATAAAGGTATTGTGTCCATCTATATCTAAAAAAATTTTTTTTTTAAATTTTGCATCTATTTTCATCAAGAATATTGGTCTGAAGTTTTCTTTCCTTGATGTGTCTTTTGGGTTTTTGTATCAGGATGATACTGGCTGCATAGAATAAGTTTGGCAGAATTCCTTCCTTTTCTATTTCATGGAATAATTTGAGGAGGATTGGTATTAGTTCTTCCTTATAGGTCTGGCATAACTTGGTAGAGAATCCATCTGGTCCCAGGCTTTTTTTGTTCAAAGGCTTTTGATGGCTACTTCAATTTCATTACTTGAAATTTATGTTTTAAAGCTTTCTATACCCTCCAGGTTCAATTTAGTTTGTCCATTGTTTCAAGAGTTTCTTGTAGTATAAATTTTCAAAATAATTTTGGATGATCCTCTGGATTTCAGTAGTGTCATGGGTGATATTTTCTTTTTCATCTTGGATTTTGGTAATCTGAGTGTTTTCCTCTTTTAGTTAGGTGGGTTAGTTGGTTTATCAACTATGTCTATCCTTTCCAAAAACCAAACTTTTGTTTCATCAATCTTTTGCATTTTTTAGAAATATCAAATGCATTGATTTCAGCTCTGATTTTAATTATTTCCTGTCTTCTACTAATTTTATTGTTGGTTTGTTCTTCTTTTTCTAGGCTCTTGAGACATAATGTTAGATTATTTATTTCCTATCTTTCTATTCTTTTAATGTATGAGTTCAATCCTATGAACTTTCCTCTTAGAGCAACCTTCATACTGTTCTAGAAATTTTGATGTGTTGTATCACTATTCTTGTTTACTTTTAAGTATTTTTTTTCAATTGCTCTCCTGATTTCTTCTGCTATCCAGTCATCATTCAAAAGTGTAGTATTTAATTTCTAGATGTTAGAGTGATTCTGTTTTGTATCTTATTGATTTCTAATTTAATTCCATTATGATTTGATAGAAAGCAAGGTATTATGTCCATTTTTGTATTTGCTAATATTTGCTTTGTAACATAAATATGGTCTATTTTAGAAAAATGTTCCATGTGCTGTTGAGAACAAAGTAAATTCAGTCATCAATGGATGGAATAATCTATAGATATCTACTAGGTTCATATAATTGTTTGTATTTTTTTGTTCTATAGACTCTACTTAAGTCTTGTATGGATGATCTATCCAATGATAAGAAAAGTGTGTTAAAATCACCCAGCATTATTATATTGTGTTTTTTTTTTTGATTCTTAATATTGATAAGGGTTTGTTTGATATATGTAGATGCTCCATAGCATAAATATTTATGGTCATTATATCTTGTTGATGTATGATTCCCTTAAGCAGTATGAAATGATATTCTTTGTGTCTTCTGATTAATTTTGGCTTAAAGTTCACTTTATCTGATATGAGAATGATAACTCCCACTTATTTACAAGATCCATGTGAGTGGTATGTTTTCTCCCATCCTTTTGCATTTGGTTTATGGATGTCTTTGTGAGGTGAGTCTCTGCAGACAGTGTGTTGTTGGGTCTTATTTTTTAATCTAATCTGCAAACCTATGTCTTTTGATCAAAGAGTTTAGGCCATTTATATTCAATGTTATTATTGAGAGATGATTTTTATTCCCTGCCATTTTATTTCTAGTATTTATGTCAGACTTGCTTGATTCTCCTTTAATTGACAATTCTTCTAGTATAATTTCTCCCTATGCTGATTTTCAATTTTATTTTTCATTTCTTCATCATGAAATATTTTATTGAGTATGTTTTATAGTGTAAGCTTTCTAGTCATTAATTAATTTAGCTTTTGTTTATCATGGAAGATTTTTATTTCATCTTCAATTCTGAAGCCTTATTTTGCTGGGTCTAGTATTCTTGGTTTCTTTCAGAGCTTGATATATAATACTCCAAGCCCTCCTGGCTTTTAGATTCTGTGTTGAGAAATCAATTGAAATCCAGATTGGTTTACTTCAAAATATAAACAATCATTTTTCTTTTTCAGCTTTATAATTCTGTCCTTATTCCGTATCCTAGGCATTTTCATAATGTTTCTTGGAGTGAATCTATTGTGATTTTGTATATTTAGAGTCCTATATGCCTTTCGTATTTGAACTTCCATTTCATTTTTAAGATTTGGAAATTTTTCTGATATTATTTCATTGAAAAGATTCCACATTCCTTTAATTTATATTACAGAGTCTTCATCTATCACATTGAATCTTAAATTTGGTCTTTTAATGTTATCCCAGATTTCTTTTCTTTTTTTCTTTTTATTTGGCACCAGAGATTGAACTCAGGGGTACTCGACCACTGAGCCACATCCCCAGCCCTATTTTATGGGTTTGTTTTTTTTTTTATGTAGAGACAGGGTCTCACTGAGTTGCTTAGTGCCTCACCATTGCTGAGGCTGGCTTTGAACTCGCAATTCTCCTGTCTCAGCCTTCCAAAGTGCTGGGATTATAGGCGTGAGCCACCATGCCCGGCTCCAGATTTCTTGAGTATTCTGTTCATAGTCTCTTAACATCTTATCTCTATGTTCAACTTTATTTTTAAGATTATATATCTTATCTTCAAGGCCTGAAAAATCTATTTTCAAATTGGTCTAATCTATTGGTGATGCTTTATATTTAATTTTTAATTTGGTGTATTGATTTTTTTCATTTCAAGGATTTTTGTTGGCACTTTTTCAGAATCTCTTTATTAAAGTGATCATTCACTTCCTGTACTTTCTGATTTTACTCTTTACATCTTCTTTTAGCTCATAGAACAGTTTAACTATGAACTTTCTAAATTCCATCTCTGACCTTTCCTCCACTGTGGTGTCAATGAAGTCTATTGTTGAAGCATTATGGGCTGTTTGGGATGATTTCTTCCCTTGCTTTTTCACTGATTTTTCACCTCTCGGTATAGTTTTGACTTCTTTTAAGTAAAGGACTATTTGGTGAGCTTCCATTTTTTTAAGAGCCCTGGGTTGGGTGAATATCCTGATAATGATATTTTGTCAATGTGTGACCTCTGTTGATTCCAATATCAGCACCACTTTAAGAGATGCCACTGTGCCCTATCTACTATAATCACTTCTGAGCCAAGACTCATTCTATTCAACTTTATACAAAACAAAACCTTAATGCAATTATTCTCTGTGGTTCTTCAAATTCAGGTGTAAATCTATAACAAAGTTCTAGAATAGGTCAAAATATCAGTTGTTAAATTTAGGAAACTTACTGTAAAGTGAGTGCTAAAAAGGGGCAGGAAGAAAGATTGGGCAAATAGGAGAGGGAAAAAAGAGACAGATATTAAAGAGAAAAAAATCTATACAAGGAAGAATAATTTACATCAAGTTAAGGAGTTATTTATATGTTCAAAGTTGACAATGCAATTGTTTACAGTATACCATGTCAAGGTGAGGAAAATTCTTGTTGAAGCTTGGTCTGGACTTCCTTAGGGTTGGGACATTAAGCAGATGTTCTAGGCTGTGGCTCTCTCTTGAGTTGCAGGGCCACTGAAGCCAATTCTCTAGCTATTCTGAATCCCTTACTAGCAATTTCTGGTTTTTCATCTCAGGGCCTGCAGTTGATTCCTTGGAGTGTGCATTATTGTGGTCTTGCTGTTTCCATTGTGTACAGTAGTTCAGAATGTAAGTTCTGGAATGTTCCTGTGATTGCTGTGGGTCACTGTATACCTGCTCCCCTCTTTGGGATCTTTTTCATAGCAGTGAAGATCCTAGCAGCTGTCTGTGAGCACAAGAACTCTTGTTGTGGGTTTTCCATGGGCATTTTGTGTTGCAGAAGTATTCCCCAAGCTGATACCACTCTCTGACATATTGCAGTAAAAGGTCTCAGGTGGTTCACTTGGACTCTAGTTTTCGCTGCCCTGGGTTGTAAATGACAGATGTTGATTCCCTCTTTAATTAAATTTGATGCAAGGTCCCACAAGTATCCAATGTCCTGTCACTTTCCAGTTTTGATCATGGTTCATGTTGTGCACCTGTTAACACTGGGATTAGCCCTTTCGTGTTGCACAAACTCTGGTAGTTTTGCACTGGGTTTCTGTCACTGGATATTCTGGGCACTTCCTTTTGGTATGGCCCTATAATCCTAGGGGCTGTCCCTAGGCTTCAAACTGTGCCTCTCCACAGTGTCAATGGTTGGGCCTAGTAAATCTGCTTTTCTTTGGGGCCAAAGCTGCTTCATTGTTGTCTCTGTCTGAGTCCAGCAAGCAAGAGGAGGCTGCAGAGAACTTCCCACCCTTGCCTGGATCACAAAGCCTGAGGAAGGTTAGGTGCGCTTCCTGGCCCAGGTCCCCACCAGCTGGTTTGTTCCCTGTAATTGCAGTGAGGGGAAGGGGGAGGGCTTTCAGCAATTTTTGGCTAGTAGTGATCCTTCTAGAAGTTCCTTCTGGCCAGATTATTAAGAGGTGCCACTGCAGGGGACTTTCCTCTGGTTTAATTTGCCGCTTTCTGGACATGGAAAGATGCCATGCTGATTTAAGTGGATGATTGGTCAGCTGGGCGCGTCACAAGATGGCTGTAGACTCACAGCTCAGTTTTCTTTTCACGATTTGATTTTTAGCTGTTAGTGCTCTTCTGAGGGCCTTTCTATTACCATCAAGCTTTAAATTTTGTCTGCCGGTACAACTGTTTTTAAGTGGGTAAACTTAAAAGAATGTCCACTCCCCTCCACCCCCGGTTGCCCCTTTCCCATTCTCATCCACAGGTTTGAGTTTGGGATTAGGGAACTTTTGAGTTTTTCTTCTTCTCTGGTAACCTATCTTCCAGTCAGAACTCACTGCCCAGCTTGCTTCCACCATCTTACAAACTCCTCCCTCTTCTAAATTTACAGGGAAGACTACATACAAAGTATATAATGATGAATTAAGTCAATTTTGAAAAAAGCAGTACCTCTCTGGGAGTAGTAATCGAATGTTTTGCAAAGTTATATTTATAAGACTCATATGGTACCGACTTAAAACATAAAGATACATATAAAAGGAAAACAGAAACCTCAGAAACAGATTAATCTATATTCAGGAATGATATAAAGGTGGTAACAGAAATCATTGAAGAAAAGACTATTTAGGCTGGGCATGGTAGTGCATACCTATAATCCTAGCAACTCTGAAGGCTAAGGCAGGAGGATCATATGTTTGAGGCCAGCCTCAGCAACTTAGCGAGACCCTCAGCAATTTAGATAGAACCTGTCTCAAAATAAAAAGGATTGGAGACGTAGCACAGTGGCAAAGGGCCCTTGGATTCAATCCCTTGTATTAAAAAAAATTATTGTATGATCTTATAAAAATTGGTTTTCCATATGGAGAAAAATAAAACTAGATTTCTATATTACAATCAGACACTAGAGAGGATTCTAGATCAAAAGCTTAAATGTAAAGGGAAAAGTGATAAAGTAAATAGAAGATTATAGAAGGAAGACTTTTTGTGATTTAGGAGTGACAATCTTTTAAATGAGAGAAAAACACTACAAACTATAGCTTAGATATAAATTTAATAATATAAAATTTGAATCTAGAATTCAGATATTAAGATGGAATATATATGAAGTCTAGGGGAAAAGCAACATCTAATTAGTAAGTGTTAAGTAAAAGAATAGCAAATGAATGTATATAAATAAAATCTTAGAGATAGATTTGATTATATGAAAATATTTTTGCGCAACCAACCATACTACAAAATTTAAAAAGGATAAATAGCAGAGGAAACTATTTGCTATTTAAAAACAATTCTGTATGTTGAGATTACATAGAAGTGAATCTATTTCAAATTCTTTTAATAGGAAGAGATTTACTATAGGGTGTAATTTGGTTTATAGAATCTTGGAAAACTTGAATAAAAAGTTTATAGAATCTTTTTAGACGTTATTCAAAAAGCCATAAGATAGGACCAGGATATCAAAGAAGCAGCTGCTATCTCTCTGATCAAAAGTCCCAGACTCTAAAAGCACACTTTTGCTGCCAGGATCAGGAAGCCTCATTGTTACCTCTGGATGCTACCTCTGGATGCTACCTCTGGATGCAGCTGGCTTCAGACCCATGCTGTGCCTGCACCAGTCACATCAGAAAGACTGGCACACCATACCTACCCTGAATCTTCATAAAGTTAGTACCTGGACACTAGAGCCCTGCTAACACTGCCCCAGAAGAATTAGAGAGGTCCTCCACTGTACTTGCAAGTAAAAGAAATGGATATCAGTCTTAAGTCTAAGACCTTCCGAATGTGTCACAAAATCAAATCTAAATTGTATCTGAAACACAACCTGCAAGGAACTCAGAAAAGCTACTTTTAGATTCCTAGCCTCTAACAAAAGTAAAGATGAGAAGGAGGCTTTGTGACAATCTATCATATCCTCAACATTAGTAACAGAAAAATATTCAGAATATACTAGGAAACCCTGTAAATAACAAGAAAAATGGGAAAACACTACATAAAAATGTAAAATGATATGAACAGGCAATTCATAGAAGGTTAAACCCAAATGACTAAAAATATGTAAAGATTTTCTCAAAGGTATCAGTCATCAGATAAACACATAGTAAAAAGTAAAACAACAAGTGATTACTTTTCCCCATTAGACTAGTGGAAATTAAATAAGGACATTTACTGTGCCAGTGGATTATAAACTGGAGAAGGCAATCTGAAAGTAATCCAACAGTACTTAGACAAATTAAGTAAACCTTTATTGTATGGCTAAGTAATCTTACTTCTTAATACATCATCAGAGAAATTCCCATGTAGAACTTTATATGGGAATATTCATCAGAGTGTTTTCTGTGGTGACATGAGAAATAAGGAAATATAGAAGGTTATCAATGTGCAAACATTTGAATAAAATCTAGGGAATGTGCCCAGGGCTACCACATTGCAAAACTGCAGGGGAATGTTAAGCACATGCAATAAAAGGCGAATAGTGCCCCCTGGTGCTGTACAAATCAGCAGACCTTTCACCCTTTGGAATAATACATAGCACTAAGAAGCAAAAAACTAGACAGAAATTCACCAAGAAAAAAATGAGAAGTATTTTTTCCAAAGCCAGCTGAGTTTAAAAAATAATGAGGCCTACTACTCAAGAGTATTTGTATAAACTAAACACACATAGAAATATTATATATATTACAAAAATACATATACTTTCAAGAACACCAAACACATAAAAGCATGTATCCACAAGGCATGTCAGAATGGGAAATAAATACAACAAGAACAAAATGAAGAATTCTGTAAGAACTGATGATGTGAATTTGTCATGAAATGCAGAGTTGACAAATAGATTTTTTTGACTGAGAATAATGTCAATACCTCAAAGTACTAGAAAGATTATAACTGAAGAATGACTAATGAACTCATTTAGCACAGGATGAGAGGTCTACAGAGCATTAAATATAAATATACATTCATCTATATATAATATTTTATAACATAAACACACTATGCAATATAATTATCTACATATTATTAAATTAATCCCGATTCTGAGTACATTCATAAACTCAATTGAATATGTAAACAAATTGCAATCTAACTCAAGAGTTTATTTGTGTCCCTAAGTTTTGGCCAATCACAGAAAAGTCTTGGCCAGTCATAGCAGCTGAACATTCAGCCAAATGCAGGCTAAAAACTGCCAAAAATATGTCCAAATAAGAAAAGAACAGAATTGTAATCAATCAGGTTATTTATGTATGTCATTTCCAGTTTCTGGCTATAAATACTCCCTGTCCATAGCTTTTGAAACAGAATTCTCTGAACTGCTTTTTGTCTTCAGTGCTACTCAGCTCATGAGTCTTTTTTTTTCCTATTCCCAGTCTGTTAAATTATTTTAAGATTTTTCTTTTTAACAATATGACATAGAACATACTGCATATATTAAAATATTTAATATGTACACATATATTAAAAATAATTTAATGAGTGAGGCCACAGGTTCGATTCCCAGTACTAAACACCACACACACACACACACACACACACACACAGAATTTAGGGCCAGTGCTAAGCTCAGCAATAGAGCGCTTGTATTCAATTCCCAGTATCAGAAAGAAAAAAAAAAAAGATTTTAAACTCTAGCCTTCAGGCAAAATAGGAGCACTGAAATATTTCTAAACTAGGACCAGACTATTTGAATATGTGTTTTTATTTTATGTTTATTTTTTGATGCTGCATATTGAACCCAGGGCCTTATACATGCTAAACACATGTTCTGCCACTGAGCTGAACCCCAGTCCCCAACTGTGTATTTTATTCATTTATTTTATTTTGTATTTATGATTGAACCCAGGAGCATTTTATCATCAAGCTACATCCCAATTCATTTTATTTTTTATTTTGATACAGGGTCTCACTAAGTTGCTAAGGCTGTCCTCAAACTTGTAATTCTCTTGCCACAGCCTCCTAAGTTGGCTGGAATTAGAGATGTGCACCGCATGCCTGGCTTCAACTGTGTATTTTACATACTTTACTCTCTTGCCTTGTGGAGAATGAACTGGAGAAGAGTCGGACTGTGGGCAGGAGAATGAGGAGGAGGCTGGTGAGAGTTATCAGTTGTCACTGATCAACTGAACAATTGCAGCAAGAAACGATGCAAATAAGATATAATACAACAAAAATTAGAAGATGTTTTGAAGAGATATTTAAAGAAGAAAGATTAATTGAGTATGAAGTATGAGGAGAATGAAGGAATCAGGAAATATGGCAAGACGGCAACAACACCTTCACTGAGAGACAGAGGAGGAGGGTATTTAGAAGATGGGGAAAATAAGTGTGGTTTTAGACAAAGTGAATCCCCTAGATCTGCAACATATAAGTGAGATGTGCCTGATACCCAGATAAAAGTTATCAAGTCGGGATACAGATCTAGCAGTCTACTGGTAATTAACGATGGTGAGGAAGACCAGAGACTTAACAAAAGGAAATTGGGGACTGAAACTTAAGGATGTACCCTAAAGCTAAATCCAAAGCTACACAACCAGACTTTATTATCTCAAAGCAGATGATAGCAAAAATGATCTGTGAATTTAGAGTCAAATTAGGTACCTCAGAGAAATAATCCAAGTCATAAATTAAAGGCTTCTGGGCGCACTACTTCATTTTATCAAAATTTCAGCGCAGTCACATGTTTCTGTGCCTAAATCATGGAAGTTCTTATTCTACTTTCTTTGCCTTCATTGCCCAAAATATTAGGTACAACATAGTTAACACACTTCAGGACTTTTCTAAAAAACAGAATAGAAGTAAATCCAAAATCCTACATCCTCGTATAAACTGCCAGGATACTCACTAAACACTTTTTATCCTCAAAGCCATTTAACCAAAATAGCACTACAAGGATGGTATGATATAATTGGCTTGATATAACTTACCTTCTCCAAACAGGCAAGCATTGGTCTCCAGGGAAAAAAAGGAGCCAATTATCTACAAGTACATAGGTTTAAAAATGGGTTACAGAAGAGTATGCCTACTATTATCACATTTCTTCGATTGTTCTTTTAAAAGAGAAAACTTGTGCCTTTTTTAAATGATTCAATTACTATTATTGCATTAATAAAATCATCATTTGGAGGAACTCTGGAAATGACAGACTAAGGCATCTCCTGCATACTAGCTCTCTCCAAGACAAAATCAAACAACAGCTCTGTGGCTGCATGATAAGGTAAGAAGATCATGGGAAAGTGCTAGAGTGCAACTCAGAAAATTAGCAACCAAATGAAACCCCAAAATACTGGTGTTTAGAATAGTAAGAGAGTTAGTGAAAGAAATAGACTACATCAGCATTGGGCCCAGGATAGCTTGGTGGAATTGGGGGAGCTCTCTTCTAATGAGCTGAAAGTAAGTTTCCTATTAACTTTGAGAAAGGCAGACTCCACTGCCAAGCCTAACAGATCTAAGCAGAAAAGGTATTCAAATACTAATTAATGAGTTGGTATAGGAGGAGATGTTCTCCACATTTCCCAGTAGATTCAGTTAAAGCGGTGAAGTCGAGCCAGTTTTGAAAGTGCCTCATTGTTTAAGCTTCTATGCAAAAGATCAGAAACCCTGTAGTTTTCTTTCCTTTTTTAAAACTTTATTTATTTATTTATTATCTATATATCTAGATAGATAGATATCTATCTAGATAGATATATATCTATATATCTATTCAAGATTCAACAGTCACTTGTGCTTTAATTCTATGTCCATTAGTCAATCTGGGCTTTGAAGTGAGACTGTGGCACAGACCTACTGGAAGCTCTGGGTGGCCATAGGAGGCATACCTGCTAGCTAGTCTGTGGATCTGCACAGCAGAGAAAGGGAGAAGCCTCTTTGTTTAGAAATTGACAGTCTGAACTCTAATAAGAAGCAATGCCAGTAGGGTGTAGAAATAGGACAGGTCTGGCTTATGTGGAAACCTGCTACCTGCAACATTTATTTTTTCTATTAATTGGATTTTTTCTTGATATATATACATACACACACATATATATATATGTGTGTGTGTGTGTATTTTTTAATTTTTATTTTTGGTGGTGCTGGAGATTGAACCCAGGGCCTTGTGAAGGCGAGGTAAGCACTCTACCAAATGAGCTATATCCCCAGCCCTCTTGATATCTTTTCATGTCTTTCTCATTTGTACTCCCTTCTCTTTTTTTTTTCCTCCTCTTTTCCTCTCCACATTTCTTCTTTACCCTTCCCTCACTCTCTTCTTTGCTTTTTTCCTTTTGATCTACATATTTTAACAGTAAGTATTGTTTGCTCTTAAAATACTATTGTTACTGGTAATTACTCTTTCCTCTCAAAGTAGAAAAATGAAATTAAACCCCTATCTGTCACCATGCACAAAAGTCAACTCTAAGTGGATCAAAGACCTAGGAATTAGACCAGAGACCCTAAGCTTAATAGAAGAAAAAGTAGACCCAAATCTTCATCACGTCGTATTAGGCCCCAACTTCCTTAACAAGACTCCTAAAGCACAAGAAATAAAATAAAGAATCAATAAAAGGGATGGTTTCAAACTAAAAAGCTTCTTCTCAGCAAAAGAAACAATCAATGAGGTGAAGACAGAGCCTACCAGATGGGAGCAAATATTTACCACACGCACCTCAGATAGAGCACTCATCTCCAGGATATATAAAGAACTCAAAAGACACACAAAAAACAAGTAATCCAATCAATGAATGGGTTAAGGAACTGAACAGACACTTCACAGAAGAAGATATACAATACATCAACAAATATATGAAAAAATATTCAACATCTCTAGCTATTAAAGAAATGCAAATCAAAACTACTCTAAGATTTCATCTCACTCCAGTCAAAATGGCAGTTATCAAGAACACAAGTAACAATAAGTGTTGGTGAGGATGTGGGGGAAAAGGTACAATCATACATTGCTGGTGGCACTGCAAAGTGGTGCAACCAATCTAGAAAGCAGTATGGAGATTCCTCACTTGGAATAGAACCACCACTTGACCCAGCTATCCCACTCCTCAGTCTATACCCAAAGGACTTAAAAATACCATACTACAGTAACACTGCCACATCAATGTTTATAGCAGCACAATTTACAATAGCTAAACTGTGGAACCAACCTAAATGCCCTTCAAGAGATGAATGGATAAAGAAACTGTGATATATATACACAATGGAATATTACTCAGCAATAAAAGAGAATAAAATCATGGCACTTGCAGGTAAATGGATGGAGTTGGAGAATATCATGCAAAGTGAAGTAAGCCAATCCCAAAAAACCAAAGGCCAAATGTTTTCTCTGATAAGTGGATGCTGATCCATAATGGGGAAGGCAGCATGGGATAAATGGAGGAACTTTGGATTGGGCAAAGGGGAAGGATGACAGAGGAGGGGGTATGGGGGTAGGAAATATAGTGGAATGAAGCGGACATCATCAGCCTAGGTACATGTATGATTGCACGAATGGTGTGACTCTACTTCATGTACAACAAGTGAAAAACTGTGCTCCATTTGTGTACAATGAATCAAAGAGCATTCTGCTGTCGTGTATAACTAATTAGAACAAATTTTTTTAAAAAGTAGTTCTGATGATTTCACCTACCACCAAGGTTATACCAAGAAGGTGTTTTCATGCTGAGATATACCCCCAGTCTAGGGTACATGGTGAAAAGATAACTGCTTACTTAAAAAGACACTCACAAAATAGTGGAAGATAAATGAATCTCAACAGATGTACAAATCTCAACATAGAATAACTGGAAAATGAGGAAATAGGCCAACAACATAACCCCAAAAGTTCTTAATTCCCTACATAGGAATCAAAGTAGACAAAATCTTAGGCAAAGAATTCAAAATATTGTTAAAATGACCAATAAACTCAAAGAAGATACAAAACAACGTGAATAAATTAGACAATACAGAATACAAATTGGAAATCTGAGAGATTCTGAAAAAGAACTAAACAGAACTCTCGGTAATGAATAACACAATAAATGAAGCAAAAAACTCAGCTCAATCTCACCAATAGAATAGATCAAGCAGAAGATAGAATAGCAGGACTTGAAGACAAGGTGTTTGACAGTAATAAAGAAAACAAAAACAAAAATCAGAGTATACAAGAAGTCTAGAACAACATTAAGAGACCTAACTTAAGACTCACAGGTTGGGAGGAGGAAGAAGAGATACAAACTATCGGAAAAGATAACCTATTCAGTAAAATAATAGCAGAGAACTTCAACTTCCTAAACTTTAGGAACAATTAGTCATAAGATACTGGAGCATTTAGAACTTCAAGTAGACAAAATGAGAAAAGACTTTCTCCATGATGCATTATAGTTAAAAATATCAAAACTCCAGAACAAAGAATTTCTAAATCTGTAAGAAAGAAGTTTCAAGTCACTTATAACAGCAAAACAATTAGAATAACAGCAGATTTCTCAGCTGAAAATCTAAGAGTAGGAGAATTTGGAAAGATACGTTTTGAACCTTGAAAGAAATTAATTACCAACTTCAGTTGCTACATCCAGCAAAGCTATCCTTCCAAATTGAAGTGAAAGAAAAACCTGCTGAAATAAGCATAAACTAAAGGAATTCATGATCATTAAGGCAGCATTTCAAAAGATACACTCAAACATATAAAACATTGAAAATAAAACAAAAAGACAGAAATATATACCAATGTATAATAACACTGAATGTAAATGTTTGCAATTCTTCAATTAAAATACACAAACTGGCAGACTGGACTGAAAAATAAAACCTGACTGTTGTTCTCAAGAAATAAACATTGACAAAGACATTCACAGACTGGGAACAACAGGATAGAGAACAACATTCCATGCCAATTGAATCTGAAAACAAACAGGAGGAGCTACTTTGTATCTGACAAAGATGTCTTCAAACCAAAATTAATCAGAAGAGACAAAAAGGTCACTTCATATTGGTAAAGGGAACAATCCAACAAGAGGATGTAACAACTGTAAATATTTATGCCCCAATCTTTGGTACATCCAAATTCATAAACAAACATTAAAGCTGGCTATTGTGGCACACACCTGTAATCCTAGTTACCTGGGAGGCTGAGGCAAGAAGATTGCAAATTCGAGGTCAACTTGGGCAACTTAGTAAGACCCTGTCTCAAAACAAATTCTTATAAAGGGGAACTGGGGATGTAGCTCAGTGTTTGCTTAGTCCATGTGAGGTATTTAATCTCTCATACTGCCAAAAATAACAACAGAAAAATTACTGGACATAAAGGGATAGCTAGTGCCCAATAAAATAATAGTGGGTGATTTCAAAACACCACTATTAGTAATAGTTATCCAGACAAAAAAAATAAAGATATTACAGAGTTAAGCAATTCCTTAGATCTAATAGAGAATTTATTCAACAATAGCTAAATATGTATTCTTCTCAGCTATTCAAGGAACTCTCCCCAAATTCATCATATATTGCAGTACAAAGCAAGTTTTTTTGTTTTGTTTTGTTTTTGGTACTGGAGATGGAACTCAGGGGCACTCGACCACTGAGCCACATCCCTAGCCCTATTTTGTGTTTTATGTAGAGACAGGGTCTCACTGAGTTGCTTAGTGCCTCGCCGTTGCTGAGGCTGGCTTTGAACTCGCGATTCTCCCATCTCAGCCTCCTTAAGTACTGGGATTACAGGCTTGCGCCACTGTGCCTGGCTACAAAGCAAGTTTTAACAAATACAAAAAAATGAAGTAATGTCTTGCATCTTATTAGATCATAAATGAAATTAGAAATCAATATCAAAAAAACTACAGATACTATACAAACACATGGAGATTGAATACACTATTGAATGATGAGTAGGTCATAAGAGAAAGTTAAAAATTATTTGATTCAAATGAGAAGAGAAACACAACATACAAGAATCTATGGGATACAATGAAGGCAGTTCTAAGAGGGAAGTTTCTACAATGTCTACATAAGAAGCAGAACAGTCCCAAATAAATAACCTATTGATGCACCTTAAGATCTTAATAAAATAAGACAAATTCAATCCCAAAATCAGTAGAAGGAAATTAGATCAGAGCTGAAATTAATTAGAGAATAGAAGAGCAATACAAAGGATTGAAGAAACAAAGAATTGGTTCATTGTCACAATACTGGGGAGAGGGACCCAGGGCATGCTAGGTAAGTCCTCTACCACTGAGCTATATCTCCAGCCCTAAAAGTTCATTCTTTGAAAAGATAAACAAGACTGATAAACCCCAAGCCGAACTAAGCAAAAGAAATAGAAAGATGAAAAAAACAAATATTGCAATACACATTACTGAATCCAGAGAATCATCAGGGATTATTTTGTAAGTACATATTCCAATAACTTGAAAAATCCAGAAGAAATGAATTAATATCTAGATTCAGATGATTTACCAAAATTGAACTAAAACAGAAAACCTAAACAGATCAATAGCAAGCAATGAGATTGAAGTAATAATAATAAGTCTACCAACAAAGAAAAGCCCGGGAGCAAATGGGTTGACACCTGAATTTTACCAAATTTTTAAAGAAGAACTAAAAAGAATTCTCCTCAAATTATTCTGTGAAATAGAAAGAGAGCAAGTATTTCCAAAGTCATTCTTCGAAACCAGAATCACCCTGATACCAAAACCAGATAAGGACACATCAAGAAAATAAAATTACAGATCAATTTCCTTAATAAACATAGATACCAAAATCCTAAATAAAAGACTTGCAAACCAAATTTCAAAACATATTATAAAGATCATACACTTCAGTTAAGTTGGTTTCATCTCATGGATGTGTGTTTCAATATTGGCAAACCAATATATGTAATAAAGACAAAAATTACATGATCATCTCAGCAGATACAGAAAAACCTTCTACAAAACTTGACACCGCTTCATAAAAAAAACCCTCAAGAAACTAGGAATAAAAGGAAATTACTTCAACATAATAAGTGTTATATATGACAAACCCAAATCTAGCATCATAGTGAATAGGGAAAAACTGAAAACATTTCTTCTAGAATCAGGGACAAGACAAGAATGTCTGTTCTCATCATCCTATTCAATAGTGTAATTGAAATTTTAGCTAGAGAAATTAGGAAGAGAAATACAAGGGAAATATAAAAATAAATAAAAGAGATACAAATAAGAAAAAAGAAGTCAAATTATTCCTATTTGAAGAAGACATGATCATATATTTAGAAGACCTTAAAGGTTCAACAAAAGACTTATAACTTGGGGCTGGGATGTGGCTCAGTGGTAGAGCGCTTGCCTAGCATGCGTGAGGCACTGGGTTCGATTCTCAGCACCACATATAAATAAATGAATAAAATAAAGGTCCATTGACAACTAAAAAAAATTTAAAAAGACTTATAACTAATAATATTTACTTACTTTGAATAATGTTATCCAATTGCTTTAAAAGTTTGAAGAGACAGATTCCTGTAAAACTCTTAATAAAAATATAGTTTTATAGGAAGAAAATGTTATTCAGTGTAAAACTTGTATCTTAATAATGAAGAGATTCACTGCCTATAAAATGCTCCACAGAGTATTCAAATACATTCATATGGGATCCTGAAATATTTCCATTCACTACTTTATTTTTATTATTTGTAGTATTAGTGATTGAACCCAGAGCGCCATGCATGCTAGGCAAGTGCTCTGCCCCTGAGCTACATCCCCAACCCTTTTTTTTTTTGAGACAGAGTCTCACTAAATCTTCCAAGGTAGCCTGTAATTCACAATTCTCTTTTCTCAGCCTCCTGAGTAGCTGGGTATTACAGGTATTACAGGTGTGCTCCACCTCACCCAGCTTCCACTTGCTTTTTTCCCCCCTATTTGCTTTTTAACAGGATCAAATGAGCTGCATTAATTTACAGCCAGTAAAACTTTTTAAAAAGCTTTTTAAAAAATGAAAACCTAGGAGTTTTTCCCTTTTATCTTTCTAGTCTCTAAAAAAAACTTAATGTCAATGCAAACTTCCAAATGGAATATAACAGACTCATAAAAATTATTTCAGTAGTCATATAAAATAGTAGGGGGAACTGAAAACATAACAAAAACCAGTATATTAAGGTATGTTGAAGTAAAAGGCTTAATAGCACTCTTTATTGAGCAGTTTAAATTGTAAGGGAAAATGCAAAGCCTATAATCCATCCAAGAATAGATGACTTACATTGCTAATAATGAATCTAAAAGGATTTGCACAGTATATCTTGTGTCCATATTAGAACAACTCCATGTAGTATAAGTCTTTGGGTCATATGTTACATAAACCAGATTTCTCTGTCATGTATTTTCACAAAACATGCTTACCCACCACACACAATTACTTCCTCAGTGTTCAAAAACACAAGGTCTACATTCATATGACACTCCAACCATTTCAAATCTTCTTCAACCTGAATCAAAATCCATTAAAATTGCCAAGGTCAAAACATCACTGTTCTTACCCTTACTGATACCCAAAGCATTGTTACCCCATGATATAAATAATGGATCCTACAGCATAAAGATTTTCTTTAGCTTTAACAGTAAAGCAAAGCTCTATATTTGTATAGTACCACTATTAGGTAGAAAAAGTAGCTGCTGGAACCATCACTTCTACAGAATCACAGAGTTAAAAGGGATTGAAAGAGGCAGCCTTCCAGCAAGATTGCCTTCACTCCCCCTAAACTCCTGTGCTGGTGATCCAAACCAAGTGCATGTTAGGCTAGAGCACTGCCACATCTTGAGCCCCTGCCTTCACTTTTGTAACCTGAGAAACCAGAGTATTAAGAGGTGAAAAGAGCTGGAGGTATAGCTTAGTGGTTGAGCTTCTGCTTTGTGTGTGTGTGTGTGTGTGTGTGTGTGTGTGTGTGTGTGAATCCCTGTGTTCAATCCCCAGCACAAAAAGGAAGAGAAGGAAGGAAGGCAGGAAAGAAAGGCCCTATGCCTTATAGGAAACTAATGGTAAAATTAAAAGGGGAAGTAGATTGGACGACTTCTCAGTCTGCCCTCTTGACATAGAACTGTACCTGCTAATTCATAAATTTTCTTTTCTCTCCTGAGTGCCTAAAGCAACCATTTAAATTATACAGAATCCCTTTTCATACACGTGCACTGTTACATCAAATACTACAACAAGGAACACTTCTGTCTGATTTGCCAAAAAAGACCCAACTGGATAGTCTAAACATTTTTAAGCATAATTTTACAGCACAATAAAGATTTGATTTTCTCAAAAATATTATTTCATTCCTCCAGAAAATGACTATTTTCAGCACATTACAACTCTGGCATAATTGGTTATAAAACCTCCAGTGGGTCTGTGGTATGCTGGGTTCTGACTAGACCACAGAAGAATACCAGAAAATTTCCTACCTAATCAACACTTTCAAGCACATCTTTGTAAAGGAGGAAGACATCAATTTTTCCCTCTTGTGGAGGTTTCAAAAAGATAACTTTCTAGTGTGGTTAGCATCTTCGTATAGCATCCAGTAACTGTTAGTTTTCTTATAATTTTGATGTTATAACTACTTTGTATTACTACCATTCCAAGTTGATTTGCAGTCATATTTTCCATATATTTATATTTTGAATAAAAAGAAGCCTTATAAAATTTTTCAGTCATTACATTTATATTCAACAATATTAAGTCACAGGCAATTCTTATTTCTCCCTAATGGTCCCTTAATGCTAAATTTCATTATTGCTAATAATACAAAAGCAAGAACAGAGAGACGAATAACATTTTTGTATTCCCTTTACCTTTTCTTTCATTACTGATAAAATTTAAATATGGAGCTAGAGATGTAGCTCTATAGGAGCTCTCTCCCTGCCTTCAGCGCCTCCTATGCTGATTGGCTGCCTTCAATGCCTCCCCTCCCCTTTCCTTACCCCATGCTGATTGGATGCCTTCAGCGCCCCCTATGCTGATTGGTTACTTTGAATACTTCCCCTCCCCTTTATCCTATGCTTATTGGTTAATTTGAATGTTTCCCCCTCTCCTTTACCTTCTGATGACTGGCTACTTTGAATGGTTCCCCCTCTTTTTCCCGTTCTAATTGGCTGCCTTCAGTGCCTCTCCTTTTCTCATCCCATGCTGATTGGCTGTGCACCTGACATGGATCAATACCCTATTGGCTGTAACCTAACCTCAGGGCCATGATTGATCTGAGGACCCTATATAAACTGTTGCACTAACTGAAATAAAGGTGTCTACCTCTCCCTCTGGCACAGCAGTTTTACCTACCCCTGGTGTCTGGGTGAATGACTCCGCCACCGCCCACCCCATAAACCCTTGTCCACCTCATAAACCCTCCTTCTCCAGGACCCCAGATCTCATCCTGTGGGACCCCATTCCTCAGTCCCCTCCTCCTGTGGGACCCCAACTCATCCAGTGAACCCATGTGAGGCACAACATAAACGACATAGCTTGGTGGTAGAATGCCTGCTTAACATATGCGAGCCCCTGGTTTCAGTCCTCAGCACAAAAATAACACATATGCATACATAGATATGCATATATATGTATAGATGTGTATATATAAATATGTATGTGTAATATCCATATATATAAGGAAGCACTATTATTGTAATGTCATTACTATTTTAAAATTAAGTTCTAGAAGCAGGAATAGATGATGTTCCCTGAACACAAGTTCTACCAAAGTGCCATTCTACTTTCAATTGATTCAACCTCACGCCATTGAAAATAATTTCAACTGCACAAAAGAGTTAGCAATTTTCAATCTTACATTTTACTAGTTTTGGTTGCCAATTTAGGAAGCCTGAGTACCCAATGTACCTATATTAATCACCACCCAAAAAAACTTTATGAACAAGTATTCATAAAGACCTCAGTATATTCACAGTATCACAGTGACTGGCACAGCAAGATATTTGTGGATGGATTGATGGAAGAGCAGATGCTGCATGGATGGAATCTGGCAAGCAGGCAAGGCAAAAAAAGAAGAGTGAAAGAATCCTAAATCCGGAGATACATACAAGAGGATGTAGACAATATGCACAGAATCTGTGAGGTGAGGACCAATTAGGACCAACTGGAAAAAAATACAATAAAAAGAGGCGGGGGTGGGGGGGTGGAATTCAATCAGCCCTTTTCAGATGCTAAATCAAGAGCACAAATTATGTGCTCAAAGAGGGTAAACTGCAAGACAAAGGCAAAAAGTCAGGAAAAAGAAATGAAATGCATGTTCATAGTACAGTAAACAGATTAGTTTGTATAAAGCAGAGTTTATGAAGGAAATCTTGGGAGGGAAGGCTGCAAAGTCAGGCAGTGATAGCCAGATGCTATGCAGCACATAAACACTAAGGGTGTCAGCTGCCACCTCTTCTTCCCTACACCTCCTTTAGAAAGCAGTATCCTCCCCCAGTCTCACAGCCACACCCCCATCATATGCTTTCCTTGTCCAAAATCCTAGAAAAACAAAATTTCCAATAAAGTGACAAAAATGCTTAAAATCACAGAAAATGCAAAAGAGAGAGAGAGAGAGGGAGAGAAAGGAAAACATGAAGCATAAGCAATTGGAAACAACACCACAAAAATTAATGGCTAGAAATATTAATTTGCAATTCATAACTGGTCAATTTATATCCTGTCAAGTTTTTGGATACAATTTTAGAGTTGTTTGGTTCAGGTTTAGCAAATTTGACTCTGACCGTTTTGAACATGAAGTTTATTAAGAAAACAAATCAGGTTATGAAAGGAATCAGTACCAATTAAGTGCTCCTTTTGCACCAAGCAAAGTCATAAGGGCTTTATATACACTGTTTCATTTAATCTTAATATTATCCATGTGTAATTGCTCCTCTATCTTCACACATCTGAGAAAGAACTACCTGAGTCAAATGGCAAAGCTAGGATGCAAAAACACCTAGAATAACCATGATTAGAATAACTACCACTATGATCATCCAACATACTTTCAGCAACTTTTTACTAGAATCAGGAGGAAAAGCACTAAAAACACCAGTTCTATTTCAAATAAGCATGGCTTATATCCAAATACTTAAACATATTTAAAATTAGGCCAGTCCTCAGTTCATAAAGCAGTTATTAAAACTCATCACTGAAGCTATTGGGGTACTTGACATTAATCCAAGCCACAGTGCTGAAAGAACCATGAGAAAGGATATAACAGACTAAACTAAAATAACTTGAAAATAATGCTCTCAAGCTCAGCTTATGCTGTCAAATTCTATTCTGATATATGGAATCCAGCAAGGCAATATTTAAGAAAAAGGATACAATTCCTATAATCAATCCCCTTTCCATTTACAGTTAGATTTTCTGGCCTTTAAAAATTCCATGTGATGATTTAACAAGTCATTGTACTCCTAGGGTGTGTCCTTTCTGCTGATACTAAAATCAAGATAACCTTTAGAAAAGCAAACATGAGCATCACAAAATCAAAATTCTAAAATAGAAACTTTCAATTAATTAGTCCTACAAAAGCTCAATAACCCACTTGGTTTTATTTTATGCATATTGACAACAGATTTGGTTTTTAAAGGACATATCCTAGGTGGGCCACATACTAGATTAATGCCCTTAGGCAAGTTACTTTACTTGTCTAAGGTTTACTCAGAAGAAAATGAGGATAAGCAGCTATACTTCAAGACTGTCGAAAGGATTAGAGATAATTATGTAACACACCAACACAGACCCCTGGCATTCAAAAGTGCAATAAATTTAGTTAACATCATAATTCTAGACTTTACAATTGATGAGAAATTGATGACAAAAAACAAATTACAAGGAATTGGGAGTGCTGGGGAAGAAACTAAAGATATCTCTAAAAATAAATAGCTGACAACAAGGAAAGAGTCAAGAAAACTACATAGATACAAAAACTGAGGCCACAGTCCTACACATTTAAAAAGCTATTGAGAGCTTCACTAATGTTTTTACAAGATGTTAACAATGATGTGCCTGAAGATGACATTAAGTCCTTTTAAAAAGATTATTTTTTTTAATTCCATGTGTTTAAAAAAATATACAAGCATATAATTGACTTGGAAAGATTCTTATCAAAAGTGATTTAACGGGTTGGGCACACAGATCAGTGTTAGAACATTTGCCTAGTATGATACCCAGCACCAAAAAAAAAAAAAAAGCAGCAAAACAAACGAAAATTGATTTAGCATCACACATTTTACATATTAGATATCCAAACTTTAATTAACTGCAAAACTATATTACTGGGCTGGGACTATAGGTCAGACATAGAGTAAATGCTTAGCAGGTGTGAGGCCCTGGGTTCAATCCCCAGCACCACAGAAAAAGAAGGAAAACAAAATCCTCTGCTACCAAGCTTTTGTAATAATGTGTAAATAAAATTACCTTTTTAAAAATAATCATTGTAAAACATGCATTTTTGAATAAATTAACCAAAAATTTAAATACAATGGCCTATAACATCATCAAGTTCTTTCTTTTTTTCTCAGTACTGGAGATTGTGTCCAGGGACACTCTACTACTAAAAGACACCCTAGCCATGTATTATTATTATTATCATCATCATCATCATCTTTATTTTTGAGATATATTCTCACTACATTGCCAAGACTGGGCTTAATCCTTTTGTTTCAGCTTCAGCCTCCCAAATAACTGGGATTGCAGTTATAAGCCACCTTGCCTGGCCATTGGTTTCTTAATAGCTAAAACAAGATAACGTTTTGGTCTCCCACATTGCTGAAGGTTTTTATATCTACCAAAGAGAAACAAACACATGACATGGAAATCCCTTTTCACTTGAATTTTCTCCCTACATTTGGAAGTAAAAAGTGAGAAACATCTTGTTCCTTCCTGCAGAGCTGACTCTCATCCTATGGTTTAAAAATAAAAGATCTTTATGGAAGGCCACAGATAAAATGATCACCTGCTTCAAAGGCAGCTGGCAATTAAATGATCCAAATTTATGCACAAAGTCAGAGAACTCTTTCTCTAAGGAAAACCCTAGCTGCCCAAACCCCTGGTAATTTCCAAGACACACATAAAATAGCAGAGGATGGTAAAGAAGCAAATGTAGTGGCAGATAACAAGAGTCAACAACTGAGAAACAGGGACCTCTATCAATCTGGAGTCCCTCTACCACCAGAAGAATAGTTTCCAGGAGAGCTACCTCAAAAAATCTGATTCACTTTGGCCAACTCTCACCTTTCACCCAGGCTGAGGAAGAACAGATGTTCGACCATTAAAGGGGTATACCTTATTATCAACGGAAACCAGAAAACCTCATTATTTGTGAAGGCCTTAGAGTGTACAACAATTTTTTAACAGTTTTTACTCTATTGTCTTACAGTGCTAAATGTCCAAACGCAAGTAATAAGAAAGTACACCCACACACAAATCAGTAGACTCAGCTTCTATCTCTAGCTATGCTTCTAATGCATCAGAGTGTGACCTTGACAAAGTTATTTCACTCTTTTTTCTACCCCATTTCCTACCAATCGTAAGGTTAGGTTAAACTCACAAATTATTTTTTCCCCTGAACAAGGATGAGCAAAGATTAGTACACAGAAGCTGCTATACAAAAATATTTCTGCTGGTCACTGCAGCTATATCTAATCATCAAATATTAAGTAGGCAATGTCCACATAAAAACAACTAACTCTTGTTTGTTATTTTTTTGGTAGTGGGGATTGAACCCAGAAAGCCTCTACTACAGTGCACATCTCCAGCCCTTTTCGTTTATTTTTATTTTAATACAGGGCCCCACTAAGTGCAGAGGCTGGTCTTGAACTTGTGACTCTCCTGCCTCAGTCTCCCCAGTAGCTGGGATTATAGGCTAGGCCATCACACTCAGCAAAAATGACTCTTTACTTTTACTCTACACAGTTAAAAAAAAAAAAAGAAAAAGCCTACCTGGAGACATCAAAAAGATCCAGGTGCTACCTAAACAAGGCTCTTTTTATAATTTAAAAAATTTTTAAATTCTAATTAGTTATACATGACAGTAGAATGCATTTTGACACATTGTACACATAACCTCTCATTCCTCTGGTTATACTGGTGCTGAGTCACACCAGTAGTATAATCATACATGTATATAGGGTAATAATGTCTGTCTCATTCTACTGTTCTTCCCATCCCCACTATCCCACCCCACCCCTCAGTCCCCTGTGCACAACCCAAAGTTCTTCATTTTCCCCTCCCCATACCCCCGACTATGGATCAGCATCTGCTCATCAGAGAAAACATTCGGCCTTTGCTTTCTTGGGATTGGCTTATTTCACTCAGCATGATATTCTCTAGTTCCATCCATTTATCTACAAGTGAACACAACTCTTTTAAGAGTCCCAAATTTCAAATCTGAAAATACTAGCTTAGCAAATTAAAATGATACACAAGTTCCAAGAATATACTTCTTTTTAAAGAAAAATAAAAACTTCAAACTATTTCAGGTCCTTTGATGTTTCAGAACTCTGTTCAATACTCCTCTGACAATACCTTTTCTTATACTTTACCAAGGAGATAAGCCATTGTATCCGTGATGTTTCCAGGATAGTATCCTGCATATAGATAGATACGTAGGTAGGTAGGTAGGTAGGTAGGTAGGTAGGTAGGTAGGTAGGTAGATGATAGACACATTTCTGTGTACCGTATTTTTTTTTCAATACTAGAGATGGAACACAAGGCCTTCCCTATGCTACACAAGAACTCTAGCAATGAGCTTCTCCCCCAAGTCCTCAGCATTTAAAATGCTTTCTCTTTACTCAGTGAAACTTGGAAAGGCAGAATCATGATTTAACAGTCCATGTATTGGGCAGGGGATGCAAGGCAGTGTTAAAACTCTTGGCTAGCATACATGAGGTACTGGATTGGATACTAAAACAAACAAAATCAAAAGTCTATGTATAGTTTAGTATATTGCCTGTCACAATGTGGCTGCCCAGTATGTATGTATGTATGTGTGTGTATGTGTGATATGTATATGTGTGTATGTGTGATTATACAGGTGTGTACATATGTACATATATGCTAAATGAATGAAACAAATTCTTATGCTATTAAGAATAGCAACACTAATATTAATTATTGATAAGCCTTTTTAAGTGAAAATAATTTTATTGGTTCTTTTTAGTTATACATGACAGTAGAATCCATTTTGACATAATTATACAAGCATGGAGTATATCTTAATTATGGTGAATAATTATTGTTTTTAGAAAACTATATAAATGAATAGTATTTAAAGAGAAGATACATGATGTCTCACCAATATTAAATCCAAAAAATTGGGCTGGGAATGTAGCTCAAATGGTAGAATATTTGCATAGCATTTACAAGGCCTTGGGTATTACCCCAGCACTGGGAAAACTAAATAAATGAATTCATAAAAAGTAACTCAAGAATTTTCCAATCCTTTTCCATCAAAAATACTTTTTTGTACGTGTGTGTGTGTGTGTGTTTTGCTTTTTGTTTTGTTTCATTTTGTTTCTTACAATTAACCCAGTGGGTTTAAGACTACAGACATTCCCTTTCATTGAATCTACAATAAAGAGAGGAAAGAAAAAACAAAGAGCATGTAAAGTGAACAAAAGAAACTATTTTTGAGTTCTGTAAATGTCCATAGATGAAAATGAAAGTATAGTCAATAAAAATAGCTACCACATAAATAGCAGTACTAACCAACTAAGTGTAGGCTGTCCTCATTGAGAAATTTCACCAAAGTAATGTGAAAACATAAAATTTTAAAACGCCTTTGAAATTTTTAGTCATTCAAATATTTATCACACATAAATTTTTATATTTCCCCTTTGCTTTAAATTCTAATACTATTTCATTCAAAAACTACGAGTAGATGTTAAGTAAACAGGAAACAAACTGGCACTGCCAGTGAATTCTTAAGGTAAGGCTTTGGGACCTATAAGCCTATAGAAAAAGATAAACTAATTCTGCTATTTGATTGGGTCTTTTTCCACAATAAACTGATCCTTCCACTGTGCATTCTACGTGTGAGTCTATAACAAATGGCAAAGGAAGAGAGCTATCACCTAAACTAGTATATGTTTGGTCTTCTGATCTTCACTATTTCCAAGTTACAGCCTGTTCTGGCTGGATCACGGAAAAGAAAGAAGTCACTCCTAATACTCTACTGTATATCATTTTCTAATAGCATGTATCAGATTTTCTTGTCTTTGCAAGCAGTAGTGACTGTTTCACTTCACAAAATAGTCCTACCTAGATTGCTGCAGGATAGAAACTACACATTCCATAAGTATGTAAACTCAGGTGTGTGGGTATGTGTATATAATAGTGCAGTCAGAGATCACCTTTGCAAAGTACTGGAATAAATGTTTTGTGCCTCCAACACTGATCCTTGAGAAGGACCATGAAAAGGTTGTTCTTTTAATGCTATGGGAATGGAGAAGAAAAAGAATGATGGTTTAGCTAACAAGGCACAAAAGGAATTTATCTGCCTAGTGGGGTTCTGAACGTTAGGAAACAGCAGATAATTGGGAGAAATGAGCAGAACAGCCGTTTCCTGAGATGATTTAGGACAGACACAACTAAATTGTTCCCTTCATCACCCTGAAAGAAATTAAAACCCAACAAGTATATCCAAGGTAATCAATGAGGGATGAGCTGGGTTGAAAAGGATTCACTAGCAAGAGACTCACCACTAGCAGGCCAGGGCCTTTCAGAGCAGAGGAGGGCGGGTGATAGGATAAGACCCTGATTGGCAGGCGACCTGCCACCTGGAGACTAGCAGCAAGGCGCGCTCACCTGTGAACACGTTCTGGAAGCCATCCGCAGTCCCGGGCGCTCCAGATGCCTTGGCTGCCAGAGCCGGGGACAGGCCACCGCTACTGTTTGCAGCTGCACGGTGCTCCAGCAGGTGCGCGGAGCCTCCCACCTCCGGGACACAGGCACCCAGCTCCTGGGTCCAGTCCGCTGAGCGGCTGAGGCCGCCTGCGAGGCTGCCTTCGGTCCGGTGCTTCTTGGCTGTGGCGACTGCTGAGACCAGGGCGGTCCTGGGGCCCCGGCTCAAGGAGGACTCCAGTCGCCTCTTAATCCTGGGGCTCTGGCTGGGGGACTGAGACGGGGAGTGATTGGGTGAGCTGAGCTGCCGGGTGGTGGTCTTTATGTAACATGGGGTAATGAGTGGGTAGGGCTTGAAGCAGCGCGGGCTGGGCGCTGGGCTGCCCGGCAGGGAGGTGGCTGCTACGGGGGCACTTGGCCCGTGCGTCTGCTCCTCCAGCTCTTCACCCAGACTCTGGGTGACCTCTCCCGCCTCTGGGCCCCACTCTTCCCCTGGAGAGCCTCGAGGAGCATCCTCAAAAGCATCCTCCTCTGCTTCCTCATCTGTGTCCTCAGCTTCTCTCACCCGGGCTGAGACTGCGCCCTCCTCCGGCCCGGCCTCGGGAAATGGGAAGGCGGTGGAGGAAGGCGAGTCTCCAGTTGCCGACTGGGCCGGCGGTAAACAGGGCACCTCGGAGGCGAGGAGGCCCTTGGGGGATGGCGGCTGCTCCGGCACACGGGACTTGGTGGTCTGGCTTTCAGGAAGGTCGGAGAGCGCGGACCGTTCCTGCTCTGTGTCTGGACTGCCCGGGGCCTCCTCAGCCCCTCTGCTTGGTCCTAGCAGAAATTCGTGGAAGCCCAGGAAGGCCTCGGGCTGAGGGAAGGCGGCGGCGGGGGGCGCTGCAGGCTCCTCGGAGTTCTGGAGCTGCTGCTGCTGTTGCTGCTGCAGGCGAATCGCCTGCTGGATGTCTGAGAGCAAATCCTCTTGCTCCGCAGCCGAATGGAAGCTATAGATGTCCGTGTCTGAGCCCGAACTGGTCCTTTGTCCATCCTGCGCCCCTGCCACTGTTTCCAAATCCTCGGCGACCGCCTGGACCCCTAAGCCAGCCTCTGCAGGCCTAGGACCACCTGGGCGGGTTATCTCAAAAGGGTCCGCACATTCGGTATCCGACAGGCCGGTTTCATCAGCAGACAAGCTGAGGTCCGGGGTCTTGGTGACCAGGGAATGAGCGCTGTCCAGCTCCCCGGTCTGCAGGGCCTGAGTGTCCAGCACATCCTCGCGGGAGCCGCCAGAACCTTTCCCCTTGGAGAGGTTCTTCCTAATCCGCAGGTTGGAAAACACCGAGGCTCTGGAGTCCGACTTGCTCTTCTTTTTGCCGGGTTCCCCGCCGCTAACCCCTCCCCCCTTGCTGTGCTTGCCCAGAGCCTTCTTGCTCCCGCTCCCCTTCTTTGTAGCTTCCACATCCCTGGGCCCTACAGCATCCTCGGCACTGCAGCCACTGCCTTCGTGTAAGGCATCACCTGCGCTCCTCTTCAGCTTCCCATCCTGGTTCCCCATGTTGCAATCCCGCTGCTGCGCCGCTGCACCTCGCGTACTCAGGCCATCTCGGACCTTCTCAGCCCCTGGCCGGGGCCAGGGGAGTCTTCAGGGCACGTCAGGCAGCTAGGCGAGCCGCTGGGAGAAAAGGCCAACAAGCAGCGGGCTGGCCCAGCTGACATCTGCTGCGGCTTTGCATAATGCGCGGCAGCTCGGGTGGCTGCCTTCGCTGCGGTTGCGGCCCGGGGCCGGCTGGGCGCGAACATGCTCAGTACAGCGCTCGGCGCCCGCCAATGGCTGTGCGGGACGCAGTTTGGGCCCGGCTCCCCGCCCGCTGCTGCTGCCGCCTTGACCCCCTCTCGGCTTTTCGCTGAACCGGAGCGCGAAAAACGTTTCCTCTATCCTGGGGACTTTAATTTCCACGGTGCAAATAGAATGCATGGCCCCCCTTCGAATAATTTGTCGGTTGGAAGATGCAAACGAACTTCAAAGCTCCCCCGACCTGCAATGAAAAAAGTTAAATAGAAAAGAAGAAAATTTCACACAGGAAAAAAACTGAAGCCCAGTTCCAATTTAAAGGTGCCATAATATCTCTGTAACTTACAAAACCCTTCACCCCAATCTGCCTGCTTCTACATGGCTCTTCAATAGGTATTTGCTGAATGAATGGATTGCTGTTTTTTGAATAATTGATTATCTCCTTGAACACTTTAATGTACTTGAGCATATGGCTTAGGAAAGGTTACTACACATGGTGCTGCACATGTTTTACACAGACCTTGCTTCTCCAGAACAGGGCATTAGCTGTCATTCCAAAGTTGGCATTTTGAACTTCTTTAGACAAAGAAGAGGTGGGAGAAGCAGGAAATACTGAGAATCGAGTTGATTAAAATGCTAATCTCCAAAATTCTGTGTTTACCATATAAATTAAACAGCATTTGTATTCCAAAAGAGTACATATACTATAACTCCCAGGAGGTCAAGCTCATCAATATTAAACATGTCACTATTGTGGTCGCCTACCAAAAGGAAAAAGACAAAAAGGAAACACCCTTGGCACAAATATGTGAAATCAGATATTACACTATAAACCACCACTTTCCCAAGCAAATCATTCCAGGCACACTTTGTTCTGTACCAGGACTTCTTAACATTCTGGCCTCAATATTAGCATAAACACTTTTTCCTCATTGTAAATTTGTCATTACTTTAATTACTAATTTGGTTAACTTTGTTTTTAAATACTTTAAAACACCATTGATATTGAAAGAAGTTCCAAACAGTAAACTGAGATTAAAGTGTCATTAATTAATCATGTTACAAGTATTTAAGTTAGAAGTTCTGTGTTAACTACTTTGAAAATATGGAATAGTAAACACAGAGGAGGGAAAAGTAGAACATGTTATATGATGCATTTTAAATGCAGCAAACAAATGTGTTGTCTTCTGTTGCATACCATGAACCAACATTTTTAAAGTCTCTCCTTTAACATCTTTATAAAGAAAAAGAAAGGTGGTCCTATAAGTCTTTGATGAAAAGACATATGCATCAATTAGTACTATCCGTTTTCAAATTATAATCTTAAAAACAAATGTAACTTCAGGGCAGGTAGCCAGTTGTCCTTAGGTGGCCCTTTTGAGCAAATGGTTTGGAGAATCAACTTTAATAACTTTGCCAGGGTAATATCCCAGTCTCCAAGCGATTCCAGAATGCTTGAAAAGCCTTTGTTTCATCTCTTTCACAAGACTGCTCTCCTGTTTTTCTAGAATCCAGGCTTTTCAGAGGGCACAATTTGCCTGTAGATATTAGAAGTTTCTGCTTCTTTGCTGAGGTACTTAGAATCTTTATTTTTGCTCTTTCTTTAATGGATCATCTTTGATTCTAAATTATTTGTTCCCTTACTATTTTCTTCTGTGATATATTCTAGAAGTTCAGAAGACAAAAGGCAGGGAAGAATAGAGATCAGGAGGAAGGCAGGGAGTGAGAAGGCTGTTGATTATTATTTTTTTCACTGCAGGAGTGGTGCAGCAGGTCACAATTGACAAAGTTTTATTACATGCAAAGACTCATTTGAAACTCACAACTGTGGGTAGCAAATGTAGATAGGTATTCTTAACCCAGTAATAATTAATGCATTAAGATTAGAAAAGCTAAGAGATTTTTCAAAGTTCTCAACAGGAGAGGCAATATTTGAGCCTACAAATTTAAGTCTCAATTTCTTTATAACAAAAAATACCACACTGTTTACTTTTTGGAGCAATAGTAAAAGTATCACAAAGGAAAACTTGGATGGTTTTCCAAAGCATTCCTTTATATTTTGTAGCTATGTAGTAATCCCAAAGATGCCCAAATTTAAGTTCATTTAACCTCCAGGGCTGATGACATATCTAAGCACTAGAGTGCGTGCCTGGGTTCTATCCCCAGTACCACCAAAAAGAAAGGGAAAAAAAGGGAAGGGGTGGGGAGGGAGAGAAAGAGAGGAAGAATATCATATCTGTGGTTGTAAAATTACATTTAACAGAAAATTAGAGATCCCACTTTATGCCAGCCACATCCTAGGTGATAAGGATACAGAAGAGTAAGACAAATATGACTAACTCCTACATTTAAAGATAATAGCATTTTGTAATTGTTGGTAAAAAGTAAACTATTAGCATCCCCAAAAGGTCACAAAAAATGCACATTAAAGAAGCAGTGCTACGTGTTTTTCAACAGAGAGAATTAAATATAGATCTTATTATTATTATTTTATTGATTGATTTTTGTTGTACTGGAGATTGAACCCAGAAACACTCTACCCCTGAGGTAAATCCCCAGCCCTTTTATAAAAATTTTTATTTGAAACGTGGTCTTGCTAAGTTATCCAGGCTTTCCTCATGCTTGCAATCTTCCTGACTCTGCCTTTGGAGTCTGTGGGATTATAGGCATGTACACCACACTGGATAAGGATTTTAAACAACAACAACAACAAAAAAAAATAGTGAACTGATGTGTAGCTCAGTGGTCGAGATTATGCCTAGCATGCATAAGGCCCTGGTTTAGATCCCCAACACACAAAAATGAGTGAATGAATATATAAAAAAATAAAATTAGCAGAAGTAGGTTGATAAACTTTAAACAAATATTGAAATCTGGTTCATAATATGTATGCTGCATAGTTGGGTTACATATCCTAACCTCTGCAATTTACTCTAAAATGCATCAAAAAATAAAATGCTTTAATGGATGCATTAATAGGTATATTATAAAGCATATATATATTAGTGTTAAGAGTATATGGTAGATATATGATGCTTACTTGGAAATTCCTTCAATTTTTCTATATGTTTGAAAACTTTCATACAAATCATTTGGAGAAAAAAGCAAGTTTTAAAAGGCTTTCCTAGTTTTTCTTAACGATACTTCATCTTACTTAACTTACTTCACCTTAGTTAACCTTGGTGGAATGTAGAAGAATTAGGCTGCATTTTAATTATCCAATTCATCTTTTTCTCCAGCAAATGAATGATCTCTCCTTAAAAAAGACATATTTTCTCTTCTGTTGTCAAATATTAAGCTGCTGCCACCCAAATCCACCTCTCAGTTCTGACCTTGCTCAGGGACAACAGGTCCCTGAATCTGCTTCTTAGAGAATGCCCTGCCCCAAGTCGAATCTGAAAATACAGGTCTAAAATTTAACTCTTCTTCTCTTGCATATTTCTTCCTCCTTTATTTATTTTTTCAATGAAGTGTCACAATCATTCCAGTTGCCCAAACCAGAGTACTTGCTGAATCCTTGCTTTCCCGCAGTCCTCACAATTTGCCTGTCTCAGAGATTTCTCTATTCTTCCTCCTTAGGGTCTCAGATCCATTCCTGTCTCCCATTCCAAATGTCATTTATCTTACTTCTCTCTCACCCTCACCTCCAAATCCCATATGTTCTGTCCAATTATCACCAATGTCTCTCAACAAAACTGGGGTTTTGCTCCCCAGGAGATATTTGGCATTTTCTGGAGATATTTTTAGTTGTCACAATGGAGGGACAATACTGCTAGACATAATTCATAGATTAGCCCCTACCCCCATACAAAAATGATCCAGCCCAAAATGTCAATAATCTATTGTTGAGATAGATTATCATAAAGTCACTCATAGTCGGCAGTCAAAAATTGTTTATCTCAAATGAGTAAAAGGATGAAGCAATCAAAACTCTATCTTGCAGTTGATTAAACTAATTCAGAAACTTGAAGGCAGAACATAACAAGACAAATAAGATTGTAAATGCTATATCGAAAGTGCCAAATATCTTATACAAGGAATTAGCTCTTCTCTAAGACTTTTGAAGTTCCATGAAACTGAGGCAGGAAATATAAATAGGGGCTCCATAGAATGAGATCCCACCACCCCAGATTAAAACTCTAGGTTAAAGCTGAATTTTTGTTTTTTGTTGCCTGACCGGAAGGCTTCACTCAGGCTTGGATGTCTACACATTCAAGCCTGTTGCTGCCCAGGCTTCATTGATTACCCTAACATTAGTCAACCCCAAAGAATTGTTTTGAACCTAAGCAATTCTTTTGTTTTAAGGAACAAGTAAAGGACAAACTCAGGTTAACAAACACATTAAACCATCCCATTATGGGAATAAGTAATTAAAATTGTACACCTTCAACCAAGTCAGAAAAAGAGAACAATGAAGAGATACTGTCCAATGAAAGATTAATTCCTCATCAAAGCAGTATAAAAACCACTAGACAGCCACCAAGGGTACCCTCCTATGCTGTGGGAGCTTTCCTTGCTTGCTTCTATTAAATCTGCTGCTGTATTCTCACCTTCTGTCATCTGTGTACTTCATTCTTCAAGTGCATGAGAAAAGAACCCTCCAGCACTCACATGATCTTGTGGTATAAATCTATACAATCTGTATAAATATTCCCAATCCTCCTCGCATACTCGACACCATTTTTAAAATTCCTTGGGATTACCAAAAAAATATTCAGGAATAAACAGAATTCCTAAATTCCCAGAGCTCTTTTGTTTAGTTTCATGTTGTTTGTTGTTTTGGTGCTGAAGATTAACCCCAGGGCTTGTGCATGCTAAGCAGGTACTCTACCACTGAGCTACACGTCCAGCCTCCCCAGAGCTCTTTTCAGAGAGGTGATTATGTGTACCACAACAAGTAATTATGTTGCTTTCAATATTTACCACTATCATTCATTTTATTGCTAGTGTAGCATTTGGAAATAAAATGTTTATGAAACAGAGAAAAAGTCTATTTCCCAAGCAATATGGAATGCACTAAAAATTTGTTTCTATATTAGAAAAGGGTTAAATGAAAAGAATTCTAGTTTACTTAAGTACCTCTGCTACAAATGAAACACTTATCTTCTAACCTTGGCTAGCTTCCTCTGAAAGTTTCTCTTTTCTGGCAGACATGTGCTATAGTTTGTATCTTAAATCTCTTCCACAGGTCGTGTGTTAGTCCTGGCCTGTGGCACTAGTGGGAAGTGGTGGAATCTTTAAGACATAAGGTATAGTGTGAGGAAGTTAGATCATTTAGTGTGTGATCTCAAAGGGGATATTGGGAGTTTAGTCCTTTTATCTCTCCTTTTTAAATCCAGACTATGTGGTGTACAATTTTGCCATGTGCTCCCACCATGATGTACTGCATTACCATAGGCCCAAAAGCAAATGGGCCAAGCCACCATAAACTGCAACCTCCAAAATCATGAATCCAAACTTTCCTTTTTAAGTTTATTGTCTCAGGTTTTTTGATACAATCACAGAAAAGCAGCATAGCATGTTTTTTAACCTTGAACACATATTAACCATTTTCAAAAATTATTTGCAACTGAGAAACAAAGGAAAATATGAAACATTCATTTTATTCTTATGTCACAGAGAAATTCTTACAAAACTAGATTTCTGGTATTGGGTCTCTAGATATATCTTTGGTAAGTGAAGACATAGCTTTTCTACCTAAAAAGGACCAATCAGGTTCTTTTAAGCGAGTTGTCAAAAACAATCAGAACTAGGAATAGAAAGCCCACTGAAAGAAACTTAGTCCATGCACCTTGTTCACTGGCAAGAAGCAACAAAAAACATTCTAAAGACAGATTCAAAAATAAATTAAGTTTGAGGAAGGCAATTCTTGACCTTAGAGCAATGCTCTTCAGTAGAATTGTAGTGTGAGCCTCATGCATAATTTAAAATTGTACAGTAGCCACATTAAAAAGGAAAAAAAGAGTTGGGTGCAGTGGCACATGCCTGTAATCCCAGCACTTTGGGAGGCTGAGACAGGAGAATCACGAGTTCAAAGCCAGCCTCAGGAATAACGAGGCACTAAGCAACTCAGTGAGACCCTGTCTCTACATAAAACAAAATAGGGCTGGGGATGTGGCTCAGTGGTTGAGTACACCTGAATTCAATCCCCAGTACCAGAAAAAGAAAAAGAAAAAAAAGAAAGAAAAGAAAAGAAAAAAGAAACAGTAAAATTAATTTAAAATTATTCAGCTGGGCACTATAATATGAAAATTTTACCCCAAATATGCAAAACATTTCAATTAGAAAAATTATTCAAAATTATTGATGAGATATTCTACATGCTCTTTTTCACCCTGTCTTCACAATAAATGCATATTTTATACTAAAAGTTACATCTCAATTCAGATGGGCCACACTTCAGTTGTTCAATAGTGACATGTGACTAATGGCTACTGTTTTGGATAGTAGCCTTATATTTTTCAGAGCTCCTAGAGAAACTTTTAGAAGTTTCAGTAATAATCTAAGCTCTATTGAGTTTTAAAACAGCATTTGGTAGACTTAAAAGCGTTAGAGTACTATACGCTTTCAAATGCAAGCAAAACATTTTCTCACTAATATATTAGGGAAAAAAATAACAATCCCTTTTGTTGGGGCAAACCCTGCTGAGTGCGTAGGAAATCCTCTTGTTCATGACAGTGAGATAAGAGGGACTTCAAAGGCTTTTCAAGATGACAGAATAGAAGACGTTGCTTTCCTGTCTGCTCCGTGGAGTGAAACCAAGAAAGCAGACAGGCAGCTTTTTAGCAATGTGGGTGAACAAAAAAAATGGGGTACCTTTCTAGAATATAAAATTGGACATTCAAAGCAGATCAGAGACTCAGGAGGTTGGATATAATAAAATAAGGAAGAAATCCCCAGTGGCACAGCCACCGCCACTGCTGGGCTAGAAGCACCAGCCAGAGAAGTCCCTCCATGAGCATAGTGGAAGGATAAGGGAATTAAAGGAACCCATATTTGGGGAGGCCTGAGGCTGTTTAGAGATCAAGGACATGACCTGGCAAACCCAAAGTACACGCTGCACAATATCTGTGTGTGGGGAAAGAAGCTGCCATCTCTCTAGGCATTGCATGAAGGAATGATTTTGCAGTCATGGCATGGGGGTGCAGGAGCCTGCAGCTGAAGGGCCTGATTGCTGGCAAACCTGAGTTTGGCTGGAAATATAGGGCCAGTAAAGACACACTGCATGCCATAGAGTACGCTTAAGTGACCAGGAGAAAATAAAGCATGGAGAGATGTTTACACAGGGGACAATGGTCATATAAACCCACTGGCTCTATGCCTCCCCCTCCAATCCAACTGCTTGCAAGACCAGCTGAGAGAGTGCATCTGGTTGGGAACTCAGAAGGGTAGGAGTGAGAGAGATTGTTTGGAGACTGACCCCAAGACCAGGAAAGGTGAGGTTTGAAGGTAACATAGGGGACTAAGAATTGGGTCTCCCACCACATGAGTAGAACCCAGGGGAGATCCCTGGGGTAGTCTTCCAACATGGGCCAGAAATTATTGGGCACTGAAGGTGCACTGATTGGTATTGATCTCCAGACCAATTGGTATTTAGCAAAAAATAGGAGCCCATCTAAGCCTAAATAAACCCTGGCTCTAGTAATTCTGCTTATAGGATTACCTTTCTCACTGAGGAATCTGGAAAGTGGAGCTTCATGCTCCGAATAATCGCACCTAAAACTACTGAGAAGAGAAGCTGAGAATCTTTTGAACTCCAATGGAAAGAATTCTTTAACTTTTCATCTTTTTTTTTTTTTAATTCTTTTTCTCTGTTTAATTGTGACCTTAATGGTACATGGACATTTGTACTTACTCATATTTATTTTTTCTCATTTCTAGCATTTTGAAGCCAATTATTTTTCATGGATTAATTTTTTGTGAACTAGGATGTTTGATTAGTATATTATAGCTTTGTTTTGTATTCCTTTATTTTTACTTTTATTTTTCATTTTTACTTTATATATATTTACATATATATTTATATATGTGTGTGTGTCTATATATATATATATATCCTGTTCCCCTTGATTCTCTTTTTTTCTGCTAACAGCCAATCTCTATTGTTCTCTTTCACTCTTCCTTTAATCATTCACTTCTTCTGTCCTCCTCCCTTATAATCATTATATCCTGTATCATTTCTGTTCCCTGTCCACCATTTGAAATTATAAACCTTTTTGAAAACTTGCTGTTTTTATTGTAGGCAATAACTGACCATATCATTTCTATTGTGATAATTTTGTAAGTGTCATAGTAGGAAATATTTGGTTTAATGCTGCATACTGTTTGCATTTGTTGTTGTTATTTGTCTCCCTCTAAATGTGAGATACTGGAAATCTTCAGGGACAGTATCAGTCCACAGGGTAGAAACTCTATTGCCTCAGATCCATACTGTTAGATAGGTAGACACACAACATGAAAAAGTGAGAGAACAAATTGCCCCGAACAAAACAAGATACTCCAGTAACAAAATCCATTAACACCACAGTGAAAGCAATGTCAGAGAAAGAGTTTAGAATGTACATAAACTGATCTGTGAAGTAAAGAATGGTATAAGCAATGAAATCAGAGACAAAATACAGAAAGTGAAAGATCACTTCAATAAAGAGGCAGAAATTCTAGGAGAAAGAAAAACAAGTAGAAATCCTCAAAATGAAGGAAACAATAAACCAAATTAAAAATTTAATAGGAAAATCACCCACAGACTAGACCACGTGGAAAACAGAAACTCAGGCAATAAGGATAAAATATATAACCTTGAGGGCCCAAAACTGTCCTCAGGGAAATCCACACAAGCCTAGCCAAGAACAGACCAGAGTCTGGTGGCCTCCAGCCACAGGGGAGCCCAAACCCATGGTAAGGATCATACATAGAGACTCCTGCGGGAGACCCTGCCCAAGTGAGGCCTGGGCCCTTCATCAAGTTCTGCTGCAGGGTTCCTGCGGACCTGGTGGGAGTGCAAGAAAGGGCCCAAATCCACCCTCAGGGATCACCATGGGAGCCCAGCCAACACCACTCCCACTGCCCCCTTGAAGTACGTACACTACCGCTGCCACCAAATTTAGTGGCACTAGTGTCCATCTGGGGACACCCACTGGACCAGAAGTAACTCCAAGGTGAGACACAGGTAATCTGTAGTGTCAATACAAGATCATAGGATAGAAACTGCAATACCTCAGATCAGCATTGCAAGAAAGGAAGATACATAATAAACATGAAAAAACAAGGTTGATAAAATGTTAAAGAATTCAGAATGTACATAATTAAAATAATCTGTGAATTAAAGAATGACATAAGAGAGCAAATACAGGCAAAAATTGATCAACCCAACAAAGAAATAGAAGAGCAAATAAAGGCAACCACTGATTACTCTAAGAGATAAGAAAGCAAATAAAAGTAGCAAAAGATTACTTTAAAAAAGAACTAGAGATTGTGGAAGAAAATAACCAATCAGAAATTCTTGAAATGAAAGGAAAAAATAAACCAAATAAAAAACTCAATAGAAAGCATCACCATCAGACTAGATCATCTTCATTATCTGAGAGAACCTCAGATAATGAAGACAAAATATACAATATTGAAAATAAACTTGACCATACAGTGAAGATGCTAAGAAATAATAAACAGAACATACAAGAATTATAGGACTGTATCAAAAGACCAAATCTAAGATTTACTGGGATAGAAGGTGCAGAATTTCAAACAAAAGGAATGCATGATCTCTTCAATGAATATCAGACAATTTCCCAAACATGAAAAATAAATTGGAAAATCAAATACAAGAGGCTTACAGGACACCAAATGTACAAAATTTCAACATATCTACACCAAGGCACATTATAATGAAAATGCTCAACATACAGAATAAGTATATAATTTTAAAGGCTGCAAGGGAGAGGAATCAGATTACATATAAGGGAAGACCAATTCAGATCTCAGCAGATTTTTCAACTCAGACCCTAAAAGCCAGGAGATCATGAAACAACATATACCAAGCTCTGAAAGAAAATGGATGCCAACCAAGAATCCTATATCCAGCAAAATTGAGCTTCAGATTTGATGATGAAATAAAAACATTCCATGACAAAAGTTAAAAGAATTTTCAGCAAGAAAGCCTGCACTTCACAATACTTGGCAAAATATTCCAGGAAGAGGAAATGACAAACAACAATGAAAATACACAAAGAGAGGAACTACACTATAAAAGGGGGGGAGCAATCAAAGGAGAAACCAAGTCAAGGCAGAACCAAAAATAAACAAAAATGACCAGGGCTACAAATCATATTTCAATAATAACCCAGAATGTGAATGGCCTAAATGCACCAATTAAAAGACATAGACTGACAGACTGGATTAAAAAAAAAAAGACCCAACAATATGCTGTCTTCAAGAGACACATCTCACAGGAAAAGACATCCACACACTGAAAGTGAAAGGGTAGGAAAAAAGTATCACTCACATGGACCCTGTAAAAAAGCAGGAGTTTTCATCCTCATATCAAATAAAGTGGACTTCAAACCAAAGATGGTGAAAAGAGATAAAGAAGGTCATTTCATACTTCTTAAGGGAATCATACATCAAACAAGACATAACAATCATAAATATCTATGCCCCAAATAATGGGGCTTCTACATATATCAAACAAACCCTTCTCAAATACAAGAATCAAATAGACCACAACACAATAATACTTGGTGACTTTAACACAACTCTCTCACCACTGGATAGATCTTCCAAACAAAAATGAAATACAGGAACCATAGAACTCAACAAAACTATAAATAATTTAGACATAACAGACATATATAGAGTGTTCCGTTCATTGATGAGTGAATACACTTTTTTCTCAGCAGCATATGGATCCTTTTTCAAAATAGATTATATGTTATGTCACAAAGCCGGTCTTAGCAAATATGAACAAATAGAGATACTACCCTGCATCCTATCTTACCACAATGGAATAAAATTAAAAATCAATGAAACATTAAAAAATAGAAACTACTCCATCACCTGGAAACTAAATAATATGCTATTGAATGATGCATGGATAACAGAAGACATCAGGGAAGAGATAAAAAAATTCTTAGAGGTAAATGAAAACTCTGGTACAAGATATCAAAATCCCTGGGACACCATGAAGGCAGTGCTAAGAGGAAAGTTCATTGCATTAAGCTCATGTATTAAAAGAATAAAAGTCAACAAATAAGTGACTTGACTGTTCATCTCAAAGCCTTAGAAAAAGAAGAACAAACCAACGCCAAAAGAAGTAGAGGACAGGAAATAATTAAAATCAGGACTGAAATCCATGAAATTGAAACAAAAGAAACAATTCAAAACATTGACAAAACAAAAAGCTGGTTCTTTGAGAAAATACACAAAATTGACAAACCCTTAGCCACCCTAATAAAAAGAAGGAGAGAGAAAACCCAAATTACTAAAATTCATGATGAAAGAGGAAATATCACAATAGACACTACTGAAATACAGAGGATAATTAGAAACTATTTTGAAAATTTATACTCCAGTAAAATAGAAAACCCTGAACACAACAACAAATTTCTAGAGGCATATGACGTACCCAAACTGAACCAAGAGGTCATACACAACTTAAACAGATCAATTTCAAGTAAGGAAATAGAAGATGCCATCAAGAGCCTGCCAACCAAGAAAAGCCCAGGTCCAGACAGATTCTCAGCCGAGTTCTACAAGGCCTTCAAAGAAGAATTAATACCAATACTCCTAAAACTATTTCATGATATAGAAAAGGAGGGAACCCTTCCAAATTCATTCTATGAGGCAAGTATCACCCTGATAACAAAACCAGACAGACACACATCCAAGAAAGAAAATTTCAGACCAGTATCCCTGATATATATTGATGCAAAAATTCTCAATAAAAATTTAGCAAACTGCATACAAAAACATATTAAAAAAATGATCAAATGGGGTTCATTCCAGGAATGCAAGGTTGGTTCAACATACGGAAAACAGTTAACATAATACATCACATCACTAGACTTAGAGATAAAAGTCATATGATTTTACCAATTGATGCAGCGAAAGCTTTTGACAAAATACAGCACCCTTTTATGTTCAAAACGCTACACAAACTAGGGATAGTAGGAACATACCTCAATTTTGTAAAAGCTATCTATGCTAACCCCCTGTCCATCCTAAATGGATAAAAATTGGAAGCATACCCTCTAAAAACTGGAAGAAGACAGGAATGCCCTCTTTCACCACTGCAATTCAACATAGTCCTTAAAACATTATCCAGAGCAATTAGACAGATGAAAGGAATTAAAAGGATACAAACAGGAAAAGAAGAACTCAAACTACCACTATTTGCTGTTGACATGATTCTATACTTAGAAGATACAAAAAATTCTACCAGAAAACTTCTAGAATTAATAAATGATTTCAGTAGTGTAGCAGGATATAAAATCAACACCCATAAATCAATTGCATTTCTATACATCAGTGATAAACCCTCTGAAAGAGAAATTAGGAAAACTATCCCATTCACAATAGCCTCAAAAACAAAAAAAACAAAACAAACAAAAAAAAAAAAAAAAACTTGTGAATCAATTTAACAAAAGAAGTGAAAGACCTCTACAATGCAAACTACAAGACACTGAGGAAATTGAGGAAGACCTTAAAAGATGAAAAAATCTCCCATGCTCCTGGATAGGCAGAATCAATATTGTCAAAATGGCCATACTACCCAAAACGCTACATAGATTCAATGTGATTCCAATTAAAATCCCAATGTCATTCATTATAGAAATAGAAAAGGCAATCATGAAATTCATTTGGAAGAATAAAAGACTCAGAATAGCCAAAGCAATCCTTAGCAAGAAGAGTGAAGCAGAAGGCATCACAATACCAGACCATAAACTATACTACAAAGCTATAGTAACAAAAATAGCATGGTACTGGCACCAAAATAGACATGTAGACCAATGGTATCGAATAAAAGACACAGAGATGAACCCACTTAAGTACAGTTATCTTATACTAGACAAAGGAGCCAAACATGTACATTGGAGAAAAGATAGCCTCTTCAAACAAATGGTGCTGGGAAAACTGGAAATCCATATGCAACAAATTGAAACTAAACCCTTACCTGTCATCATGCACAAAGTTCAACTCAAAGTGGATCAAGGACCTGGGAATCAGAACAGAGACCCAGTGCCTAATAGAAGAAAAAATAGGCCCAAATCTTCATCATGTCAGATTAAGACATTACTTCCTTAACAAGATTCTATAGCACAAGAAGTAAAATCAAGAATCAACAAATGGGATGGATTCAAACTAAAAAGCTGCTTCTCAGCAAGAGAAACAATTAATGAAGTGAACAGAGAGCCGAAATTCTGGGAACAAATCTTTGCCACACGCACATCTGATAGAGCACTAATCTCCAGGATATATAAAGAACTCAAAAAACTTAACACCAAAAAAACAAACAACCCAATCAATAAATGGGCCAAGGAGCTGAATAGAAAATTCTCAGAAGAAAATATACAATCGATCAACAGACATGAAAAAATGTTCAATGTCTCTAGCAATTTGAAAAATGTGAATCAAAAGTACCCTAAGATTTCATCTCACACCAGTCATAATGGCAATTATCAAGAATACAAATAGCAGTAAGTGTTGGCAAGGTTGTGGGAGAAAAGGCACACTCATACGTTGCTGGTGGGACTGCAAATTATACAACCAATCTGGAAGGCAGTATGAGATTCCTTAGAAAACTTGGAATGGAACCACCAATTGACCCAACTATCCCACTCCTGGGGCTATACCCAGAAAACTTAAAAACAGCATATTACAGTGACACAGCCACTTCAATTTTTATAGCAGCTCAATTCACAATAGCTAAACTGTGCCTTTTGATAGATGAATGGATAAAGAAACTGTGGTATATACACCAGGAAATATTACTCAGCAATAAAAGAGAATAAAATTATGGCATTTGCAGATAAATGGATGGAGTTGGAGAACATCATGCTAAGTGAAGTAAGGCAATGTCATAAAACCAAATGCTGAATGTTCTCTTTGATAAGTGAATGCTGATTCATTATGTGGGGGAGGACACGGGAAGAATGGAGGAACTTTGGTCACAGGGGTGGGAGTGGTAAGGGTGCAGGGGGACAGTAAAGATGGTGAAATATGATGGATATTACAGCCCTGTCTTTATGTTTGACCGCATGTATGTTGTGATTCTACATCACATACAACCAGAGAAATTAAAGGTTGTGCTCCCTCTGTGTACAATGAATCAAAATGCACTCTATCATGTAAACCTAAATAGAATAAATAAATAAATTGTTTAAAAAATCAAAAGAACAATATATTAAAAATAATTTCTCAAAAATGTAAGACTGAGATTAAGCTTTGTTTAAAGAAATTAAAAAGGACCTAAATAAATGGAAACATACCCCCCCCAAAAAAAAAGAAAAAGAAAAAAATAGAGTTGGCCACTGAGAGAAGTTGTTAAGAAACCATGCACAGAACTCTCAAGATCTATGGGATAAAATAAGATTTATTGGGATAGATGAAGGCTTGGAGATACAAACCAAAGGAATGCACAATCTTTTCAATGAAATAACATCAGAAAATTTCCCAAACCTAAAGAATAAAATGGAAAGTCAAATACAAGAGGCTTGCAGGACCCCAAATGTACAATATTACACCAGACCTACACCAAGGCACATTATAATGAAAATGCATAACATACAGAATGAGGGTAGAATTTTAAAGGCTGTGAGAGAAAAATATCTGATTACATATAGGGGGAAACCAATTTGGATCTCAAATGATTTCTCTACCCAGACCCTGAAAGCTAGGAGGTCCTGGAATAACATATACCAAGCTCTGAAAGAACATGGATGCAAACAACCAAGAATCCTATATTCTGCAAAACTAAGCTTTGGATTAGAAGATGAAATAAAAAATTTCCATGATAAACACATTTTTTAAAAAAATTGCAACAAGAAGGGCTGCACTACAGAATACTCTCAAAATATTCCATGAAGATGAAATTTTTTTAAAAAAAGTGAAAACCAGCAAAGAGAGGAACTACACCGAAGGAATAGTCAATTAAAGGAGAAACAATTGACATTAAAAACTAGAATAACCCCAAATGATCAGGAATACAAATCCTCTCTCAATAATAATCTTGAATATTACTGGCCTGAACTCATCAATCAAAAGATTGGATTAAAAAACAAGACTCAACAATATGTTGTCTCCAAGGGACTCACCTCATAGGCAAAACATCCCCAGACTGAAGGTAAAAGCATGAGAAAAAACATACCACTCACATGGATCATGTGAACAAGCAGACATTTCCATCCTCATATCAGGTAAAGTGGACTTTAAGCCAAAGATAACCAGCAGGGACAACGAAGGCCATTTCATATGGCTTCAGAGAATTATACATCAACAAGACATAACAATTGTGAATAGTTATTAGTCAAACAATGGAGTATCTATGTACATCAAACAACTCCTTCTCAATATCAAGAATCGAATAGACCACAATAAAATAATACTGGGTAATTTTAACATGCCTTTGTTACCAACTGGATTAATCCTTCAAACAAAAACTAAATAAAAAAGTTCTAGAGGTAAAAAAAATATAATTGATAATTTAGACTTAACAGACATATATAGAATATTTCATCCATCAATGACTGAATACACTTTCTTCTCAATAGCACACAGATCCTTCTCTAATATAGACCATGTTATGTAAGTTGTCACATATGTTGAAACACAATTATAATATTGCCTTAATATATTTTTAGTATCTGTAGGGCTACTTTGCTAGCTCCCTTTCCATCGATATTACTTTTTGTGTTCTTGCTTTTTTCTTGATTCGACTTCTTTGATTTCTATAAAATTTTAGCTGTATTATTTCTTCTCTACTTCATATATCTCTGTTCTTATTCTTATATTCCTTCCTACTACATAATTTGAAAATAATTTTATTGTTATTCTAGCTTCTTTCTACAAGTACTTTAAGTTTAAATGTTCATCTGAGTATTGTTTTACCCCAGAGATCCTGACATCTTAAGTTTTTATTATTACTTAGTTCAAAGCACTTTTTATTTACTTTTATGTACTTTTTTCCTTGACCTCTGAGATATTTATAAGTGTGCCATTTAATTTTGAAATAGTTCACATGTGGGGGTGGGATTCTATATATCTTAAGATGATTGATTTCTACTGTAATAAATCATGTAGGAAAAACAGACTGCATGATTTCAAAATTTGAAAAAGTAATGAAAATCATTTTTATATTGATTGTGTTTGTTTCATATATTGTTAAAACTGATTAGATTGCATACTTCAAATATGTGCATTTTATTGTACTTCAATTTTTCCTTAATAAAGCTAAGGGGAAAAAAGGACTTCAAAGAATATGATAATGTAGGCATAAAGAAGGGACACTGTCAATTTTCCCTGTCTTCAATCTTTAGGTGGGGATCAAAGCAGAGTGACTTTGGTTGCAAAGTAAAGGAATGTACTCATAAATCATGTGAAGAAATCTACCTGAGCAATGGGCACACAACACATTCTGTTTATATTCCTTCTGCTTATAGGTGTGGTTTTGGTCCTCCATATTTTTCCAGCCTGCTGGCACCAAGAGGCCTGTGAGTAAAAATGTGTCAAAATGCCCTGTACTCCCTGATGACTCCTCCAAGTTCTTTGGGATGGGTAAGCAGTACACTAAGGCTTTTGCATGCCTGGGGTTGAACATCTTTTTTTTTTTTGGTACCAGGCATTGAACTCAGGGGTACTTGATCACTAAGCCACATCCCCAGCCCTATTTTTGTTTTATTTAGAGACATGGTTTCACTGAGTTGCTTAGTGCCTTGCTATTGCTGATGCTGGCTTTGAACTCATGATTCTCCTGTCTTAGCCTCCCAAAGTGCTGGAATTACAACTTTTTCTTTCTTAAACCATTCAATTTAATAGGAATTTATTAGAGATAAGTCCATACTCTTGACAGAGATTGCCACCATTGAAATAAAGAATTCACAGAGCAAAAAGGATCTTTGGAAGGGAAAGAGGAAAGATGACTCTAGTATAAATATGGACAGAACGAGGAAAATTGTCTTTTGCAGACACCATTTTGTTGTTGTTGTTGTTGTTTGTTTGCTTGCTTTTTGAAACTGTTTTGTGATTCAAACCCAGGGCCTCCTGCATACTCGACCACTGAGATACATCTGTAGCCCCTTTTAAAACCTTTCATTTTGAAACAGAGTCTCACTAAATTGCCCAGACTAACCTCAAACTTGTGATCCTCTTGCCTCAGCCTCCCAGGTAGATGAAATTACAGGTAGTTTGATTACCACCAAGCCTGACATCATGTTGGTTTTCATAATCTTTGCTCTGACTTAAGTACTAGAATTAAGTCTACCCACAAAAATTGGGCCAAATACATGAATTTTAATCAAGCCAAGAATAACAAGAAGAATTATATGCATACACATGTGCTTCTCCTGCATGATGATTTTTGGAACACTGATTTAAATCACACTGCTCAAAAAAAGAAAGAAAGAAAGAAAGAAAGAAAGAAAGAAAGAAAGAAAGAAAGAAAGAAAATTGACCCATGCACTTAGACTTGGTGGTTGTGTTGTAGCCTGGGACCCTTTGCAAGCTGAAAAACTGCAGCATCCAAGATGTCTGCTGGAACCAAAAGTGGCTATGGGGTCACCTCTGGAGCTGAAATAGGTACATGGTCCCAAAGACTGTCAGTTCTCTACAAACTCTCAGGAAGGATTTTGGGAAGGTCACACAAGCAGGAGTTGATTTGGGAAAATAAGGAGATAAGCATACAGTAAAAGCTGTTGAGTGTTGTCTTGTTTTGTTTGTTTAAGGGGACTGCAACTAAATAAATTTGGATACCTTCTTACAGCTAAAATCTGGAAGATGCAAATGTTGGCCCCAGGAAGTCTCACTCCCTTTGATGTGATAAGAAAGGTTCCTGGGACTAGGAAGGAACCAAAACCTGTAAAATTCTGCCTTTTTGAATCCTGGAAGCTTTGAATGGAAAGTTCACAAAAGTCATTCCCTTTGAGGTAGTGTGTGTTTGTCATTGTAAAGACTAGACGACCAGGAGGAGATGAATTAAGCCGCTCGGCAAGACTTTATTGGAATACACGCTCTCGGGCCGAATCCTCTCGTCCATCAGAGTGTGTCTGGGAGGAATGGCGCTGGGGCTCCGGTGCGCAGAGAATTTCAAGAAAGCCCAGTCAGGAAGGGGAGGGCTTGAGGGCAGGAAGAGAAGGCCAGAGTCCTTCCTGGATAGGTCAGGAAAACCCGCTGATTGACAGGAGGCATGTCTATTTATGCCCTCAGCGTCTGGCTGGCAGTTCTGCTCTGCAGCTGCTGACCGGTGCCCCTAATTGGACATCTTGGACCCTGACCCAACCTAACAGTCATCAGGAAGAGGTCTTTGGGCCTGCATTTCACCTGCATATAACATGTTCTTTGCTGAGAATATAGCATATCCTATTGACTTAAGCCTGGACAGGGCAGCAGGTAAATTTCTTTTTAAAAGAAAGCATGTGGAGTCAGCACAGGAGGCTCAGTGTATAGAATTATCCCCTAATCTCATGTTTCCCCCTCTCATATATATTTGTTACTTATCAGTGGTAGAAATATCACAAGTCAGACAAGAGGACATATAGGCAAAGGTTTTATTAAGGCTTCTATTTGAGAAGGAGACAGCACTTACCACAGTTGTCAGGCTGGCTCCTGGAATAATGGAAGAGAGTTTTATTCATGTGAAAGTGCAGTTTGTAAGATGAGAGTGTTTCTGCTAAGACTTAGAAATGTTTATTGGCTTTCGATACTTTTTAGAGGTTTATTTTTCTTCTCCTGTGAGAACACCTTTTACTCTGAGGGAGGCATGCTCATTCAGTCAATCATTCTAACCAAATGTTAGTTTTCCATATTGATGCCACATTTTGTATAACATCTCTGCCTTATAATGGAAATGACTTGCTATAGCTCTTAGAAAAACACAGGTTAGAAATAGAAGAGAACACAATTCACAAGTAAGAACTTAAAGGCTCCGAGAATTTGCCATTTTAATGGCCTATCAACAGTTGTTACCCTTTAATGTTATTTGTCCTTGAAGAATCATGACAAGAATCTCCTGGTCCTAATGATGCCCCTGATATCTAAAGCTGATAAGGTAGTTTGAAGGGGATGGTTAAGGCACACACCAAGCTTTTTAGCTAACAAGTTATGAGTTAGGTGAGAAAACTGAGAAAAAAATCATACCATTTTTAAATAGCTACTGGGGCATGAGTTAAGGCATTTGCTTTCTGTCCTCATGATAGTCTCTGTTTCTCATTTACATATATATATGCATATGTATGTATATGTGTATATATATTTCATATATACACATTAAGAGCAATGGCTTTTTGGTCCATTATAAAAAACATATCTTAATCTTTTGCACTTCCACATACAAATTAAGAGGAATTTGTTCTGCTCCGAAATGGATTCAAAGGAAACTTGGAATAAGAAAACTGATTTGGAAGTTTGCCTTCCTTGCTTAGGACACTGAACTGAAGATTGCTAGAGATATTTAGGGCTTAAATATTCTGCCAGCTCAGGAAACATTTTCTTACTATTTCTTCTTCTGTACCACTAAAGACCTTGGTATTTCATTTAAGGAAGATTTAAATACAATATTTAAAAATGACAAGATGAAGAGAGTGGTTGCAGGTACTTGGTGTTATAGCACCTGTTCTGCATGCTTGAGGCTCTGGGTTGGAAGTACAGCCTAGCAAATAAGTAAAATAAGAAAAAAAAATAGTATCTTCCTTGGACTATTTGGAGTTGGTGAATCTGTGGTACCTGGTTAGAAAGGCCCAAAGTATACTAACTTGATGGAGATCAAGCAAGAGTTGATGGGCCTTAGGCAGTGATGGCTAAAGAGCTTCCAACTAAATCAATCTCAGTTGTGGGGATTAAAGTGGGTAGGGTACTGCTCAACTGCTCCACAGCCAGAAGCATGTTGTTCTAGACGGTGCATTATCCCCTTTAAGTGGCAACTCCCTTCAGTCTTTAGGACACTTAAAAGGGATCTTTGAAGACATTGCTTAAAGTCTGACTTTAATGTTACTCCTGATTTTTTTTTTTCATGATTCATTGAGATTCTTTAAGAACTGAGCACTATGCTAGCTGATAGTTACATAGTGTGATCAAAACAGATCTGCTCCCTGTCCACAGGGAGCTTGTAGTATTAACAAGTGTGGGCCAAGACAGTCAATGAACAAATCAATAAAAAAATAGATAATTACAAATTAACATTAAGGATTTGGAGGTTAAGAACAAATGCTCTCTAAGTAACTTAGCAAGACCCTGTCTAAAAATTAAAGTTCAAATTAAAAAAGGACTGAGGATGTTGCTCAGTGGGTAAGTGCTCTGGTTTCAATCCCTGATACAAACAAACAATCCCCAAACAACAACAAAACAAAATGCTCTAAGGTGGGGAAGAGTCTTTCTGTTTTGTCTTTCATTTTGAGGGATTGAACCCAGACCTTTGTAATATCCTAAGCATGTGCCTACCACCCAGCCCAGAATAAGCTATTTTAAAGTGAGTGGTCAACAGAGGCTTCTCTGAGTACCTGATATTCATGATAAGAAATGAAGGTGAGAAGGATTCAAGCAAGCAAAATATGTGAAAAAATTTTGAGCAGAAGGAAAAGCATGAATCAAAGTTAGGAAGACAAGAGATTTATTAATAAGAGCGAGTGATAAGCTAGTTTTGTGCCTCAGAATCTATTACCTAATTCCACAGCATTTAAGATTCTAGGAACTCTCTTAGTATTTTACATTTTCATTTTTCATCTATTTTCAATATAACATAATGAAGAATTAATTATTGAATATATTTGAAGAGCTATCTGATCCTTGTAATTATTTACGTAGCTCCGGTATGATCCAAGTAATGGTATGTAGTGGGGGAACAGAAATGAATATAATCTCCTTGGTAGTGCCTTCAGACTAAAAAGGTGAGCTCCTCTTCCCTCAACTCTTCCCTGATTCCTGTGATTCTAATTGGTGTAAAGCCTTTGTAGTTTTTCTCTCCCCAAAAATGACTGGAAAGAAACTCTTCAAGGGGTTGGGGTTGTAGCTCAGTGGTAGAGTACTTGCCCATCACACATGAGGCCCCAGACTGGATCCTAAGCTCTATGGGTAGGAAAGGGGGGCAGGGAACTGTTTCAGTCATCTGTTACTTCTGCCCTCATTATTCTACCATAATAAATTAAAATTTCCCTCATCTACTGTTTTTGGTGGTAGTAATGGTACTGGGGATTGAACCCAAGGCCTCTGAACTTTTAAAATTATATTGTTAGGTCAGAGGCAGACGCAGAGACAACCGCCTGCCGCGCCTGCAGCTGCCCTGTGCCCCAGTCAGTCCGGCCCTGCAGGAGCGCCGAGCCCCTGGGGCACTTTCTGAAAGTTTCTCCTCACCCCCCCCTTCGTGCTGCCACCGCCTTCCCCCCACCTTTTGTCCACTGCCACCGCCGGGAGCACCACCGTCAGTCACGCGGCGAACGTAGTACGCATGAGCCAAACATGCCAACATGGCAGTCCCCAGTAGCCATAGGGGAGAAAAACAGCAAACCTCCGACATGAAAGCCGCCAGGACTCCTGCCTCATCCCGGAAGGACTCTGACCTCACCAGCCTCACCTAACCAATCTCAGAGGACACTGGACTCTAGACCAACACCCCTTCCTGCCTTCAGCCTTCCTTTTCTGGACTGGAGGGGGGGGGG